>PKML01037409.1:454789-492900 GCA_002933935.1 Eutrema yunnanense
TTTTTAATACTATATATTTTAAAATAATAATCAATTCATATATATTCAAAGAAAAAAAATCTATTCAAAATCTTGTTATATCTTTCACTATAATTTATTATATTTTATTTGAATATATATCAAAACAAAAGTTGAAAAATATTTTACTAATTTTATAAAAAAATTAGACACAAGAAAATTATTTTTTTAAAGAGTTCGTAGACTAACCACAAAAACTAGAGTCATTTAACGGTGCATATTAGAGTTATGTTTTCAAGATTATATGTTTTTGCGGATTAGCCCGAATAATATTTTAGTTCACTGCAAAACGGGTTAAATAAACAAATTATTACAAATTGACAGCTTTATCTATAATCATTAGTTAGCCATATTGTAAAATTCAGATAAAAGCAATTTTCTTAAATTTCAAAACAATTTTTATAAAAAAAATTACTTCGCGCTATAATTAGTGCGGATTAAATCTTAGTTATAAGACAAGTAATTAGTCTCATAGTTGAAGAGATAGCTTTCTTCAAAATAAAAATGGTCATGAACACTCATTTACTTGAGAATTTTCACTAATGGTACGCAAAGCCTATCATTCCTATGGCTATGCAATTACTGGAATACAATCTTAACTAAAATGATTAATTCACAATAATTAAGACTATGAGTGTCAATTAGGGCCAAAGCCCGAGGGTCGGCCCGATCCGGTCTTGAAAAACAGGGGGTTCGGGCCTAGAAATAAAAGTCCGAAAAAATCGGGTCTTTCGGGCTAGTGTGTTTTTCAGGCTTAGCCCGATCGGGCTCGGACCGATCGGGCTCGGACCGATCGGGCTAGTGTGTTTTTCGGGCTTAGCCCGATCGGGCTCGGACCGATCGGGCTAGCCCGAAAAGCCTGTAACTATTTGATTACGTATGTCTTATTAAATTTGGGTTCGCTTATCATATGATTTCAAAACGTATGAAAAACGTACCAGAAGAAGGAAAGTCTAAATTGACTCTATACTTAGAAGACGATATGTTGGAACTGACTTTTTATGAAGACATGGATGTTTTATAATGGTAGAAGTGTCAGACATAATATTATGGTGAGGTAGCTCGTATGGCATGTGATGTTCTAAACATTTCGATAACTACAGTGGCATCACTGATGTTGGTTCACATGTCTTGGATAAATATAGAAATCGTGTTTTACCAAGAAACGTTGAAACACTGATTTGTACATATGCACTTGGTTGGATGGGTTTACATTTCATGATCCATGTACCATTATCATTCGTCTATATTTACTTCATATTTTTAAAATCTTTATCTATAGACTTTCAACGACATTTCTATATAATTTATACCTCTATAAACTTAATATTATTTTACTCTTTTTTATATTTGTAGCTCTTGATGGTGATGAAGATTTAGAAGACGATGAATGAGATTCTAATCTGAACTTTACTACCTAGATTTGAAGTGTTTTTATTTTATGTTTTATTTGGTAATACAATTT
The DNA here is from genome assembly GCA_002933935.1 of Eutrema yunnanense. Taxonomy (NCBI): domain Eukaryota; kingdom Viridiplantae; phylum Streptophyta; class Magnoliopsida; order Brassicales; family Brassicaceae; genus Eutrema; species Eutrema yunnanense. The sequence continues at coordinate 456,273 of PKML01037409.1, forward strand.
ATTTAACTTTTATTTGTTCTTTAGTCAAACTTTTGCTTTTAAATTTAATTGAATTTGATATAATACATTTAAATTTAGATTTATTTTGATAAATATTTTGTTTTAATTATTTTTCATTTGAGAATTGTGATTTTTTTGTGTTTGTAAAGAAAAACCCAGAAAAACCCGAAAAGCCATAGAGCCATGTCCGGGCCAAACCGGGCTTTAGAATATAGGCCCGGTTTTTTTTCGGGCCGAGCCGGGCTCAAATATATGCGGGGTTTACGGGTTTCGGGCCGGGCCGGGCCAGCCGGATTGACATCCCTAATTAAGACTATCTCTCATGACTCTTCACATTATAATTCGGAAACTATAATTTTATATATAACTTATTTTATTTGTAAAGACTGTCACAAATTAATAGATAATATATTTTTCATTTTTTTTTTCTTGCGCCTCACCATCGTGGGAATTTTTCAAATGTCGTCACCAATTAATCCCAACATTAATAACAAGGTGACGTTTCATTCTCCCAACTGCTACGTCAAAGGAAATGCGNAAGAGTCGCCGCCGCCATCTTCAGAAACAGTTTTACCTATAATTTTATATATAACTTATTTTATTTGTAAAGACTGTCACAAATTAATAGATAATATATTTTTCATTTTTTTTTTCTTCCGCCTCACCATCGTGGGAATTTTTCAAATGTCGTCACCAATTAATCCCAACATTAATAACAAGGTGACGTTTCATTCTCCCAACTGCTACGTCAAAGGAAATGCGACTCTTATCGATCAAGAAAAATTCAAAGTCAACATTATTTTATTTAGTTTCTGTTTCTGTTTTGGGTTTTTCGTTTTTTTGGAGAACAAATCTCATGTAAAACAAAGCAAACGAGGTTAGAGATCGGAAAACACGATGTTGATGTGTTTTTCGATGACACGGGTTAGTATACCAGGTTATGTTGGTTCGGGTGGGTTAGATTGTGGATCCTTTGTTGGATCAGGTACGGGTACTCGATTGCTTTTTCTGCGTATTTCCTTTGTAGCTTATGTCTGTATCCCCGACAAAACAGTTTTTGCATGCGCCGCGCCGAGTCTGTGGTGTTTCGACGGTTTATTTTCTCCATGAGCTACAATTGGTTGCTTTTCCCTGCCATATAGGCCAAAATTGGCCATGAATAAGATTAATGTGAGAGTTTACTCTAGTTCAAAGGAGTATTGGAGGGAAAATACATATATAATCCCGCGTATATTTGAATATGGTTTACCTTTCCCGATATCCTTTTAAGGGATGTCGGGTTCCTCTTACCTTCACCGGTGTCTTTACCCGATTATCTAGGAGTCTTACCTTCACAGATATCACTACCCAATTTATGTTGCCATTATCGGGAAGCCAATATGTACATGTCCGATTTACTCATCTCCCTACTTCCACGCTCTCCAGGTTCAGGAGTTGGCGGGTTCAGAAAAATGCAACCCCTTTCCACTCCGTGACCACTCGACTCCTTACTTCTCGTTCCTGCTAATCGAGAACGGTTTTAGGAGAAGGTAATGGTTCATTTTCATATCCTAACATGTCATATGGTTCGATCACCTAGCCTTGTAATCGCACCCTCTCCAGTGGCGGAGCAAGAAATAATTTTAACTGGGGGCAAAAATATTTAAACTAAGACATTATCAAAAATTTTAAAAATAATATCATCTTAAAACATTGATAAAATAAAAAAATTTACAAATGAATTATATATATATTTTAAACCTTGCTTTTAATATTTTTCTAGAGAATTACCAAAAACAAAATTTTACCAATAAAAAAATCAAAATTTTGATATTTATTTGTTGTATTTTGGTTAGTTAGTTACCATATTTATCAAACAAGCTAATATATTACTGTATATAGTTTCAAAGCATTTTCAATTATTTTTAAAGAAAGTTATTATCATGTAGTTTACAAAAATAATTAGTTTTAGAGAGAACATGATTTCATAAATTTAACTACGTCAATTCGTTTAAAAGATTTAAAATTAAATTTTTGTAAGTTTTGCATAAAAGTGTACAAAACAAAGTGTTAGTAAGGTTAAATCTTTTACATATGCTAATATTATGGTTGGTTTGTGTACATACTTATTGACAAAACGTCTAAAATTCATAAATTAATATAAGTGATTTTAAGAGAAAAAGGTAAGTAAATCCATTTGGCCATCAAATTTGGATGGATACATTTCAATTATAGTAACTGAACAAAAGAAAAAAATTAATGGGGGCAAATATATCATTTGATATGGGGGCAGTAATTATTATCTTTAAGAATTTACACTAATTTTTTTTTTATAGGGGGCAGCTGCCCCCATCCCATATAACGTGGCTCCGCCACTGACTCTCTTTAAGTGGTACGCTTTTAGGTCAAGTGGTCGTCTAATCTATAGTGACACGTCATACAACATGTCATATCATGTCCTAAGGTTCAACCACCTAGCCTTGTAACCTCACCCTCTCGTGGTGGTGCACTTTTAGGTCAAGTGGCTATCTAGCCAAGTATGACACATGTCACTCTTTGATTCGCCGATCCAAAGGGGAATTATTTATCCCATACAGTTTGCCCCCCACTCCGCGTATTTGCGTTCAGCAAATCCGTGGAGTGGAAAACTTATCTCTAGTGATAAATAATTCTCAATCTCCAAGTGTAATTTTTAATAACCTATGACATAGACATGGGGCATGAGTCTGAGGGACCGAAGGAACTTAATCCCGGAAGGCGCGGGGACTGAGTCTGAGGGATATGGGGTTAAAAACCAGGAAAACATGGGGCCTGAGTCCGAGGGACCTATGGGTTGAGAACCCGGAAGACACGGGGCCTGAGTCCGAGGGACATGTGGGTTGAAAACCCATAAGATACAGGGCCTAAGTCCAAGGGACCAGGGACAGGTTAGTTGTCCATGACTGCTCAACCGTTACAAGTCGAGGCGCATTCCAACAAGTTTCTACTTTGTCCACTAACCGGTAGGGATGGTCACCACGTTGTTCGGGGCATTGGGAGTGTTTCTCACCCCGAATGACTGCCCTCCCCTACAAACGCTTTACCGTGATAAGAAAATGCATTCCCGCTAACAGATTAAGTTGACACGAAACCGGATGCACCTAACCCGATAAGAAATAGTAACTATTCTGTATGAAGTTATGGGTTGCACATCGAGGATCATCCACACAGCTCCAATGAAGCGACGCTCAAATCCTTTACCGCTTAGCTAAAGTTTGCACTACTGCGACCCGAGCAGCACATTCCCTAACATCCATGGAGAGAAGTGTGGGTTTCTTTTACCCAATACGAGGGGTATCACCGCATTGCGGGAGCTTCCTTGATCGAATTCGGAGAGACGTCCCCTTCCACATAACCATGGTATGCACCGCAGAGCGAGGAGCATCCCATCTGCTATAGAGGAAGAGTCTTAGTTGAAAATTTTCATACCTCGAGGGTGTGGCGTATATGGGAAGCTGATTAGATCACTTTGTGGGCCAAATTGACGTTAATGAGATGTGTAGTTTCCCTGGCCCAACTTATCTAAATTAAAGGAACATGCACATGTGTTCTTTTGGGCGTGTGATATCCTTACCGCGGTTTTAAGCCTACGATGTGACAACTCCTTTATTCTCCTTTTCTGAAATGCGCGCCCCTTCTTGACAGGTCTCGTTCATTCGGCGTGCTAGTGTATTCCTCTGAATAGTCGTCTTTTCTTTTCGAGAGCATTGAAAGCATTAACTCCTCTCATCTACTCTGTTGCGTTATTTCCCAGGCGTCCATTTACGAGCTAGTCGACTCGTCCGTCCCCCTTTTATAAATTGAGGCTCTGCTCAGCACAACTCTTCATCTCTATCATTTTCTTTCTTAGCTCATCATTATTTATTCTGACATCTGTCGATTCCCACTTAGACCGACTCTGCCTTGATTTCCTTCCTCGTGTCCATGTGCCATGATCCTGGTATTCCTTCGCTTTTGCTTACGTGGATGAAAAGTCCAATCTTCTACTGATACCTCGGCTCGTTCGAGTTTGTTCTTCTTCTAAGCACCATGACTTGCCTATGCATATATCTTCATGATTTTGTATCTCTGAGCATGTCCTTTGACTACAGAGGTAGGAATCCTCAGGTTCCATCCCATTCTTCTACACCCATGTGTGCATCCACGCGCCGTCTCTGATGGTCTGGAAAACTAGTAAGATATCTTAATTTCTGGATTTTTAAGTTCTCTTTCTTCCTTCCCAGGTTTGCAAGTACCATAGGCGGAGCGGGTTCCCTGGGATTGCTGGACCCGTCTCTCTTGATCAACTATACTCTTCTTTACCCTGGTCGATTGGGATGTAGGTCGACAACCTGAAGAGGGGATAACGGGGAGTCCTTCCCATCTTTCCGACTCCACAACTCTCTGATTCTCCCTCCTTACTTTCTTCAGCTCTGCATGACCCCTTCCGGCTTGTTGCTCATGTTTTCATTCTTCCTTTTTCTTGTTTCTCGCCTTATCTCCGACTTGTTGCTCATGTTTGTAACATGTTCCCTTGTATAAAATTAAGAAAATATTTTTTTCGATTCTTATGTTTGTATTTTTGTTTGCTACGAAATATTGTATTGAATCTCTAATCGACCAGGTACAAAGATGAACAATTTTTCCAGAAAAGGTTTGTTTGAAAAAAAAATATTAGCGAATAGGTTCGATTAGCTAGACGAGCGAGATACAACTTAAATAACCTAAGTGAAAAGGCAAAAACGAAAATGAAATAAGAAAGACTTAGATTAAATTTTCCTTGTCGGGTTCATGAGTTTTTTTATGTCCGGGGAGTCTGGTCATTCCCACACACTCATTGTGTTCCTGGTCGAAGACCTCGAAAGCTTGGGTCCCCCTATCCTGTCGGAGAGTGGAGTTGATTTTTAGCTCCCAGGCTCTGCTACCAGGTTTGCCATTTCCGGGTCCTTGAGGAACCGCTCCTTTTCATGATCAATGGGCAGAGTTGTTATCACTGTCACTGGGTGCTGGTACAAGTAGGTCATCATCATTCTACATCTCGATTCCACAGCCAAACCCAATTTCTACTTATGACCAAGACATGCCTCCTTTTCGGTGAGAAACATGTTGTTGTAACATACGGGAAGCTATTTCCTGTTTTTCTCTTTCATCATTGTTGACCCCACCGGGCGCCCAATTGTCTTCAAGAAGAGTGATATGGGCTCTTCAATGCATGGTTGGGTTAGTGTCGTTAGCGAGAGTAGGTGAACTTGCAATTCGGCGAGTGCCACTTTCTTTCTGATATCCTCGCTGCTCACAGGCCCGTTCACAATCATCGGGTACAATTTTTTTGCTAGTAAGGGTGCCATCCGATTGAACACTCCTACTAGGCCCATGAATTAATGCAGCTCTTTTCGGCCTACCGGTGATTTGAGCTCCAAGATCTTTATGATGTTGCTGCTCCCAAGCATAAATAAGCTCTTTGGATCGCCCGACTCTAATGACAGCTCTCCCGGGTCCGGCTAATCAAGTTTCTGCATCCCCCTCTTTTCCTGTCGGTCAGCTGGTATCTCCTCCTCTTTCTTTCTCATGATGCTCTTCTCCTCGTCTTCACGACCGAGATGACTTTTGACAATTTTCGGAGAATGACGTTATGATACCTTACCACGGGAAGTAGCTTGGTTAACGTTACCTCTTGTTTGGTCACTGGATATGCTAGCTCGTGTGCCTCTCCCCGGATTTCCCCTACTCCACGGGAATTCTGATCAGTTAGTAAAAGGTTGACGGTACGGCCTCCATTGCGTGGATCCATGGCCTTCCCAACAAATCGTTGTAGCATGACGGGCAATCTACCACCGTGAATATGGTCTGCTTTGTTACTCCATCCACGTACACCGGCATATCTTAAAGGAGTTTCCATGGTGGCGGCTGATCTATGGCGATGGCTGCATCCGGGTGACGGTGAGACGTGGTACGGCTCTCTCCTCACACTTGCTTTCTCGGGTTGTGACCGGATCTGCGTTTTTCCACGCCAATTCCTGTTTTCAAGTTTCCACTCCGGTGATCTTTCTGGCAGCAATGTTTTGGAGGATCTCGGATGCGTGGTTCTTCTTCTATCCCATTCTCGTCGTATCCTTCAGTGGCTCATATATCATCTCCAGTCGGTGGTTGTTTGACTCAGTTGGGCTTGGACTAGACTATCATCGGAGGTCAACTATTTGGTTGCGGCGGTGGAAGTGGCTTCTCCTATGCTTCAGTTTTGCTTCTAGGATTTCTGGTCTCCGGTTATTAGCCGGTTGTGTAGCATTTCTGTTTTGGATTAACATCAAACCAGACTCTTTTGGGGATTTCAGTTTGTTTNCACATGGTCGTGATTAATGTTTCGAGCACCAGCGCAAAGGGGGAATCGAACCCGGGTTCCCTGTTGGTGGAACAATCCCACCTTCCCACTACCACTCGACCACGCCCATGTGGGCAAATCGATATACATTAACTATTATGATCACATTGTTGGTTTTTCATTATATGAATGCATTTTTTATTTATGTTTCCATAGTTTGAGGTTGATCTTGCATATTGGTAATTCAAAGATTTAGCTTCTGCAAAATTTCTCTTCTAATTATACTGGAGCCCAGTTCTTCCACATAAAGTGGTATTCTAAATGTTCAAAAAAAAAAAAAAAAAGTGGTATTCTAACAAAATAATTCATTCGAAGCAATAAAATCTTTGCATTAGGATTTTTTCCAGTAATTAATATTTTCTTGATAAATAAGAAATTATAATCTTTTGGTTTATATAATGCAAAAAAAGTTATTTTATCTGATAACATTTTGAATATATAATTCGTAAATGATGTCTTCATTTTGTATATATATATATATAACGCAACGAATTATTATTAGCTTCATCTCCTCTCGAAAGGTTAACTAATGATGACTCTCTCTCTCTCTCTCTCCACGTCTAGAGAAACCCTCTTCTTCATTAATTTGGCCTTCCACTCACATGCAAACACACATATATAAATATAAATGAAGCCACAAAAATATTTCATTACAAGACAACCCTAACACAGTTGTGCTGTGGACTTAGTCTCTCATCTTCGCCGAGAGAGAGAGATTAAGAAAATTCGACTCTTCTTGGCCTATATATATTTGATACATATTTTGGTGGTCCTAGGCCGTGCATTATCGACATATATATATTTATAAGCCACGCCGCACACACAACATGGGATTAATGGATGCAAGATGGGAAACCATAGTTCCATTTATAGCTATGGCTTCAATGGAGGCATGTACCATTGCACTCACCATCTTGGCTAAGACCGTATTGACCGGTGGCATGAGCCCTTTTGTGTTCATCGTCTATACCAATGCTCTTGGCTCTCTCCTTCTCCTCCCTTACTCTTTCTTCTTCCATAGAGATGAAAGGTGCGTACTTAAAGTGCATGATCTATATACCTATGTCTTTCTCAATTTGAAGATGTTATAATGATCACATGATGATATGTTCTAATTCGCTTGCAGTGACGATGAACCGTTCCTCACGAAGCCTTCCCTTGTTCGTATCTTCCTTCTTGGTTTTACAGGGTTAGTTTAAATTTCTATTTTTATGATTTTATGTATTTGCTCCCACTTATCTCAAATTCTGATGAAAAAATAAAATATTGAGTTTGTATAAGTTTTCACGTAATGAAATAATTATATATATATATATATATATATATATATCTTTAATCAATAATTTTCTTGAACAGGGTGTTTTTGTACCAAAACTTGGCATTTTTGGGGCTAAGTTATAGCTCTCCAATTGTGGTATGTGCCATGGGCTTGCAATCACCTGCTTTCTCCTTCTTGCTCTCTATTGCTCTTGGGTAAACTAACTACTTCTATTAAATTCGACTTTTGTTTTCATTATTCATTTATAACTCAATTCTAAATTCACATTTTTCTTTGATTTTATATATTTGGAATATAATAATAAACAAATAGGAAAGGAGGGTTAGGATGGGAATGTAGAAGAACAAAAGGAAGAGTGATAGGCACGTTGATATGCTTCACAGGAGCCTTTGTAGAAGCTATCTACTTAGGCCCTTTTATTAGACCTTCTCCTTCATCTCCAAACTCCAATTTTCTCACTACAATCTCACACTACTTGACTTTCTTCAAGAACTCTGAGAATTGGGCTCTCGGCTCTCTCCTTCTCGCATGCGCCACCTTCTCTATCTCCATCTGGAATATCATACAGGTAATCAAAATTATGTTTCAAAATATATATTTTTTCGAAAACAATATGCATTCAAGTTCATATCATTAATTTTGTCTTTTGTTGGTTTTGGTATATCAGTTGGATACAGTCCAGAAGTATCCACAAGTTATGAAAGTAGTGTCTGCCTATAGCTTAGCTGGGACACTCCAATGTGCAATATTCTCAGCGTTCATGGAGCAAGAAATAAGTGCATGGAAACTCGAACTTAACATGGATCTATATCTTATTATCGCCACGGTACATATATATGATTATATATTATATATTTCTTTGATTTTAGGGTTTTCTATAGTTAACCATATTGTTAATTTGTCTATAGGGAATATTTGGGAGCATAATAAGAACAAGTGTTCAAGTGAAGTGCTCAAAAATGAAGGGGCCTTATTATGTTCCATTATTTAAGCCATTTGGGATCCTTTGGGCTTCCATTTTTGGCACAAGCTTCTTTGTCAATAGTCTTCACTATGGAAGGTAAAAAAAATTACAAAACTTATATAAACTATATAGAGAGTCCCCATTCTATTATTGATTACGTTCATATTTTTTTTTAATTTAAGTTGAAGTTTTTTTTTTCTCAATCTGGTATTTGGTTTGTATATTTTTTTGTTTTAGAAGAATAATATAGTAGTGCTAATAACCGAATCATATATGAAATATGGATTGTTTGATATTATTTTGATACCGGTACAGATTTTCGTTATAGAAATTTAATCTTTTGGTTTAGTTTTGATTTTCCGGTTATGTTCAGATTTTGGATTTTAAAAAAGTAAACAATTGAATTTGGTTTTGTTTTCATAGATCAATTTTTGGTTGATTCTGATATGTTTGGTTAATTATGTTGAACTTCTTGTGAACAGTGTGTTAGGAGCAGCAATAGCAGGAACTGGATATCTATTGATAATGTGGAGTCAAGTTCAAAAAGACGATCAAAAGGAAACGGTGGAGGAAAACAATAATCATCAATTGGATTCAGATGATCAGACAACTCCACTTTTGCTCGGAAATGGTGATTTTGATCAAGTTTAATCCAAAAGGATTGTTTGCAAATTAGTCTTAGTTGTGTTATATAAAACATGAAGGGTAAGTAAATCGAAGGAATTATAATTAACAAACAAACACAAAAGAAGTAGAGTGTGAAAGAAAACAAATATATATCAATGTCTTGTGACCCTTTTTATGCGAGGAATGTATCAATGTATATAAATTTTAAAGGGAATATGAGTTTTTTTTTTTTTTTGCAATCTTATGCAACCTCAAATGTGGAGTAATTAGTGAGGGAAAACGATCTATTTTCCCTGAGAAATTTCATATAATAACAGATTCTCTAGAGTTTGAGCCTAGTTCTATTTCCCCATCATTTGAAAATTCGAAACATATTTCCCCACGAAATCAAAGTTCGAAACCAGTTTACCCACGAAATCAAAGTTCTAAACTAATAAACACATAGTTATGCATCGCCTTGTTCGTTCCAATGGAGACTGATCAGGACGACTTGGGAGGACTCATAGTTATGCATCGCCTTGTTCGGCTTGCCACAAGAAAAGATTGCTCTTCTGATGATCGGTTATTGTTGTCGGCTATCGGAAAATACAAGCAACTGATGAAGAAGCTAGAGGATAAACTGAGGTCTGCAAAGGATGTTTCAGAGGCGAATGGGTTTGCGTAGAAGAAGATACGCTATAACATTTTTCACTTGTAGAAGTCTCTCTTTGATGAAGATGCTAAGGAAGCAACACAGATTCTGCTAGTGATAAGGACTAGGATTAGTAGCGACCTGTTTAAACCTATTTTGGGCAAACCATTCCATAGCGAGATGCTGGCACTGCTGTAGAAGTTAGATGACAAGTTGAGGTGTGTTAAGGATGTTTCAGAGGCGAATGGGTTTGCGAGGGAAGCGATAGAGTCTAACATTTTGGACTTGTGGAAGTCTCTATTTCACAAAGAAGCTAAGAAAATGATAAAGATTGAGATTCTTAGTGACATGTTCTACTGAAAGAAAAGGTGAGTGTCGATCGATACCAAAACCTGCAATTCGTGGGAATTGCTGAGTTTCGGCAAAACCCATTTGAAACTCAGTTTCAATGAAGTAAATGGAGTCTTATGGTAGTTGATCATCAATAGGGACGTCTGCATTGATCCAAATTCTCGAAAGATGGTCAGCGACCCCGTTCTCTATTCTTTTCTTGTCATTAACCTCGATGTCGAAACCTTGTAGCAAAAGAAGCCAACGACAAAGGCGAGGGTTGAGATCCTTGTTCTGCATCAGATATTTGAGAGCAGCATGATCAGTATGCACAATCACTTTGCTCCCAATCAGGTAGGAGCGAAATTTCTCAAAGGAGAAAACAACTGCAAGTAGTTCCTTTTATGTGGTGCTGTAATTCTTCTGAGCATCATCCAATGTCCTGCTGGCATAGTAGATAACGTGCAGCCTCTTATCTTTTCTCTGACCCAGAACTGATCCAACAGCAAAATCACTAGTGTCGCACATGATCTCAAAAGGCAAAGTCCAATCAGGAGGTTGCACAATAGGAGCACTCACCAAAGCCTTTTTAATCTCCTCAAATGCTGCAAGACATTCTGGTGTGAAGTCGAATTTGATCTCCTTGCATAATAGGGTGGTGAGTGGGCGTGCTAGCTTGGAGAAATCCTTGATAAACCTCCTGTAAAACCCATCATGACCAAGGAAGCTTCGAATATCTTTCACAGAATTCGGTGGTTGAAGGCTTGTCATGACTTGAATCTTGGCTTTGTCAACTTCGATCCCAGCTTCAGAAACCTTGTGCCCAAGCACGATGCCATCCTGAACCATAAAGTGACACTTTTCCCAATTAAGGACCAAGTGCTTCTCTTCACACCTCTGTAGCACCTTGCACAAATTATCCAAATAGTCCTTGAACTATGATCCATACACTGAAAAATCATCCATGAACACCTCCATAAAGTTCCCAATCATGTCTGTGAAGATAGACATCATACATCTCTGAAAAGTGGCTGGAGCGTTACACAATCCAAATGGCATTCTCCTGTATACGAATGTGTCATAGGGTACATGTAAAAGTCGTCTTCCCTTGGTCATCCGGATGAATAGGAATCTGGAAGAAACCTGAATATCCATCGAGAAAACAGTAGTAGGGATGACTAGCCAACCTTTCTAACATATGGTCAATGAATGGCAATGGGAAATGATCCTTCCGTGTAGCGGCATTCAACTTCATGTAGTCCATGCACATTCGATACCCAGTGATAGTCCTAGTAGGAATCATCTCATCCTTCTCATTCTTCACCACATTTATCCCTCCTTTCTTAGGAACAAAGTGCACTGGACTGACCCAAGAGCTATCCGAAATAGCATAGATGACACCAGCTTTCAAAAGCTTCATCACCTCCTTTTTGACTACTTCCTTCAGGTTCGGATTCAGCCTCCTCTGATGCTCAATTGAAGCCTTTGACTCATCCTCAAGATGAATCCTATGCATGCACAGGTCCGGTGCGATACCTGAAGTGTCATCAAGAGAATAGCCAAGAGCTTTGCGATACTTGCGCAGCTTGATCAGCAGTAAGGCAATCTCTGCGTTGTTCAAAGAAGCATTAATAATTAATGGGTATGTGGAATTAGGACCAAGAAAACCATACCTCAGATTTGCTGGAAGTGGCTTGAGTTCCATCTCAGGAGCATTTTTCTCGCTCCAATATCCGAGTCCAACAACTTGCTTAGAGCTTTCGGCCAACCCCCTTTCTGGTCGCAGGGTATCGACCGATACTAAGGGAGTATCGATCTATACGGGCGATGCTGAATCGAGCATTTTCGAGTATCCAGCAGTATCATCACACGAATAAACCTCTGACTCAGCTGAACAGACCAATGCTCTCTCTAGTGGATCTTCAGGATGCATCTCCAGGAAGTACTCTTCAGCTATGTCACTGAAGGTGTCGACAGAGAAAGTCTGCCCATCGATGGTTGGTCTCTTCATCATCTTCTCCATGTTGAAAGTCATGACCAAATCACCAATGTTGAGAGCGATCTTTCTATTCCTACAATCAATCAAAGCACCAACTGTTGCAAGGAATGGTCTGCCTAGGATAAGAGGATCTTTAGGCTCAGCATCATACTCCAGGACGATGAAATCAGTTGGGATCAAGCAATTCCCAATCTTAATAGGAACATCTTCGAGTAACCCCTCTGGAAGTATAACTGAGCGATCAGCAAGTATCAGGGAGATTCTTGTGGTTGTGAAGTCTGTCATCCCCATCCTTTTAGCAACTGAGTATGGCATGAGGTTGACACTTGAGCCAAAGTCACAAAGAGAACGCTCAAATCTGTCTGTGAATATCGTACAATCCAACATAAAACTCCCTGGATCTGGTAGCTTCTTTGGGATCCTGTTGGTCAGGATTGCACTGCACTCATGAGTAATCATCAAACATCTTTCTTCAAGGTTCACATTTCTAGACACCATCCTCTTGACATATCTCCTGAAAGCTGGAGAAGTCTTGATAGCATCGATGAAAGGAAGTTCCACAATCAATTTATCCATATTTGTCTTGCATCTAGAGTCTTCTACCTCCTTCTTAGTTTTCCTAGTAGCCCTGGGATAAGGTATCCTCGGTGTGTAAACTCTCTCTGCAACTACATTAGGTACTTCCTTCGAAACCTTAGGTGTTGAGTCGACTGGAGGATCAGTGTTGATCGATACAGGAGTAGTATCGATCGATACACGTGGTTTTGATTTTTCCCGTGAAAGAATTTTGACATGTGTCAATCGATGCTGGCTAGTGTCGATCGATACTGGAGTGATTTCAGAATCCTCATCGTCAAGATCGACGAAAATATCTGCAGTTTGGCCAATTTTCACTCCCGGAGTGACCTCTTTTCTACTCCTCTAGGTGATTGCATTGATGTGATCCCTTGGGTTCTCTCCTTTACCTGGAAGAAAACCTTCTTGCCTTTTCACAGCCTCTGAAGTCTGAGCAACCTGAGTTTCCAGCTTCTTCTGCTGAATATTAATAGCGTCAATCCTTCCACTCAGATCATTGTACAGGACATCAATATTCCCATTGAAATCCACAGTTAGCTTCTGCTGTCCTTGAATAAGATGTTCAAACATAGACTCAATCTTGCTATCTGGGATCTTAGCAGGTATATGTTGATAAAATGAATTCCCATAGTTCCTGGTATACTCACGGTTCTGAGATGGTTTCTGAACAAACTGATTCAAACCTCCTTGCAAAGAATTGTTGTTGAAGTTTCGGTTGTTGTTGAATTGATTCCTCTGACCTTGAAAACCAGAACCACCAATGTAGTTAATATCCTCTACTTCATCCTCATTAAACACCTCAACATATTCAGCAAAGTGAACAACGTTCGTTCTCTTTCCCATCAGAAGATTGTGCATATAATCTAACTTGGCTTGAACCGCAGCAATCTGTGAACCTTCCATGCTACTAGCTTGCTTTTTGCGCTCAAAGTCTGCATTCTTGGTGCTATTGCTAGAGGACAAGTTCTCAATAAGCACATAAGCATCTTCAGGATACCTGGTGTTGAAGTTTTCATTGCTCGAAGCATCCAAAGCCATCTGATACCTCCAATCAATTCCTCTGAAGAAGAACCCCATCAGCTGAACATCAAAGTACTCGTGATGTGGACAATCTCTCTGATATGATCTGAATCTCGTCCAAGCAGCCTTGAACACCTCAGTAGGCCCTTGAGAAAACTGAGAGATCTTGTTCCTAAGATCTTCGGATCGTGCATCATCATAGAAGTTATTCAGGAAATCAGTCTTAGTCTCTTCCCAGGTAGTCAGTGATCCAGGAGGTAACTGTTTCAGCCAGTAAGTCGCATCTCCACCTAAAGAATAATGGAAAAGCTTGCAGAAGAGGTAATCATAGGACACTCCATTGCTCTTGATGCTAGTGACCAAATCCTCGAACCTCTCAATATGATCCATGGGATGTTCATTGGAAAGACCATGAAAAGGGTGCTGACCCACAAGAGTGTAGTATGCAGGTTTCAGCTCAAAATCATTCCTCTGAAAAGCAGGAGGGCGAATCGCTGATCGATTGACATAAAAATGATCAGGCTTGTTGTACTCACCAATTGTTCTACCACGATTAGCCACAACATTCCATGCATTCGCGTTCCCCGCGACAATCTCCTCGTTAACAGGAGCAGGTAGGATTATGTTCCCCTCTCCATCCAATCGTTGCCCTCTCTCATTGTACAATTGACCCTCTTGGTCTATGTAAGCACCAGCTCCATCTTGAACCAAAACCACTGGATTGTTGTTCATCTCTGCTGGCTTCTTTGCTCTTCTGTTTGTGCGTTCCAAAAGTGCTAGTTGCTCGTTTGACAGATCAACTAGCTGAGTGCTCTTGTTCCTTTTGGTTTCGCGAATAGGCATACACCTGAAAACAAAAGTCAAGAACGTAAGTAACACAGAAATTCACGACAAGTATCGACCGATACCACTAGAGTATCGATCGATACTGCGGCGAACTTAGTCGAAATTCTCAAACTAAAATCTAATGGCGAATTGAGTCTCCGGCAACGGCGCCAAATTTGATAAGCTAAAATTAGTATCCTAAAAGTACTAAAGCTTTGTCGATTGTAATACTTACGGATCGAATCCACAGAGACTCAAGAAAACACACAATAGATTCTATAGATGAAAATTAAGCTAAGTGATCAATGGAATTGAAAGTAAATACGCAAATTAAACTGTTGTAAATTCGATGGGAGAAAGTTAGGTTCAGGGTATTTCTCAGAAAATCAATGAATTCAAATAAACGAACTAATCAGGGTTCAGGTTACGCACGGTTCTTGAACTCAAATCACTAAAGTATAATTAACCAACTCTCGTTGCGAGAATGATCTAAGTCTAAATCCTAGAATTCCAAATCTCTTTGCGAATCCTAAAGTCTAAACCAGCTTTTAGTTCAAGTTCGTTTTGTTCACAAAACAACTAAACCAAATCTCTTTGCATATAGTTATTTTGCTCACCCTAAGTTCTATCAGGTTTCTCAATTGCACTCTCGTGCCCAATCAATTAACCTAAGATCTAAGTTCTAGGTGATCAATCCAGAATTAGCTATGAGAACAGCCTATGGTGAAGAACTATTTCAGATTATGAACCCTAAACAACTAATCAACCTAGCATTCAAAGAAATCCCTTATGAGAACCCTAAACCTAACAGGAGATCTACTCAGACATGGAGATTGCAACAATAAACATGACTGAATAAATACTTGAATCAATAATAAAGAAGAGAGTAAAACAAGGGTTCAAAATATTCTCTCGGACGAACAGAGTTTCAGACATGTCTCCCTTCCAAAGCTCTCTAAAAAAACCAAAGTAAAATTAAAGCCTAGCCATCAAACTGGCTGTAAATCCTAATAAATAACATAAGTCACGTTTTGAGGCTTCTTGTAAATAATAAAGTCTTCTGGGGCAATTTGCAGTTCCTTAAATCTTCAAATAAGTCGCGATTCTTCTGTTTCTTCGACGGATATCGATCGATACCATATGTGTATCGATCGATACCATAAGTGTATCGATCGATACTCATGCATCAAATCGATGTCTCAGCTACAGGATCTCTGCTTGGCTCCAAAATGCTCCAAAATGCTTCAGTATCTCCAATAATGCTCCAAACGTACCTAAAACCTGAAAAGACTCTAAAAGACTCCAAAATACTAGAAAGACTCTAATAAAAGGACTTATATCATGGCTTAAAACAGGCAAAAACCATGATATATCAATGCATCGCCTTGTTCGGCTTGCCACAAGAAAAGATTGCTCTTCTGATGATCAGTTATTGTTGTCGGCTATCGGAAAATACAAGCAACTGATGAAGAAGCTAGAGGATAAATTGAGGTCTGCAAAGGATGTTTCAGAGGTGAATGGGTTTGCGAGGGAGAAGATACGCTCTAACATTGTTCACTTGTAGAAGTCTCTCTTTGATGAAGATGCTAAGGAAGCAACACAGACTCTGCTAGTGATAAGGACTAGGATTAGTAGCGACCTGTTTAAGCCTATTTTGGGCAAACCATTCCATATCGAGATGTTGGCACTGCTGTAGAAATTAGATGACAAGTTGAAGTGTGTCAAGGATGTTTCAGAGACGAATGGGTTTGCGAGGGAAGCGATAGAGTCTAACATTTTGGACTTGTGGAAGTCTCTATTTCACAAAGAAGCTAAGAAAATGATAAAGATTGAGATTCTTACTGACATGTTCTACTGAAAGAAAAGGTAAAACCAAAACATTAGGCTTTACTATTCTTCTTGCTTCTTCTTTTTTTTGGTCGAACCTCCTTGCTTCTTCTATCTATCGGTTTCTATTATAATTTATACTAGAATTTAACCCGCTTTATAGCGCATAGTAATTTAAAAAAAATGTTTTAAAAAGTAAAAAAAATTGTTTTCACGTTTTTTTGAATTTTATAATATGTCTAACTAATGATTATAGCTGTCAAACCGGGCTAACATGTTTACTTAACCCATTTTACAGTGGACTAAAATATTTTTTTGGGTTAACCCGTAAAAACCTATAATTTTGAAAACATCGATTCTAATATGCACCGCTTAATGATAGTAAGTTTTGTGGTTGATCCACAGACTATTAAAAAAAAATCATTTTCTCGTGTCTAATTCTTATAAAAATAGTAAAATATATTTCAAATTTAGATTTGATATATACTTAAATAAAAATATAACAAACTATAGTTAACTTTCAAATAAAAAAATCATATTATTTATTAAATTGAATATATTAAATTTGACTTGCGAGACCTGTTTTTGTGGGCATTTTAAAATTAAATTCATAACTCATCTTGTGGTGAGCTAACCCGCTTACGTAATCCATTTTGCAGTGGAATAAAATATGATTCGGGATAACCCGCAAAGAACTACAATCTTGAAAATATCAACTCTAATATGCACCGCTTAATAACTCTAGGTTTTGTGTTCAATACACGAATTCTTAAAAATTCATAACTTTTGTTTTGATATATATTCAAATAAAATAATACAAATTATAGTGAAAAATATTAAGTGTTATTTGAATCAATAACACTTAAATTAAATCTTATTTCTCATTTCACATTTTGTATATTTCAAAATTTAGTTTACAGAAAATTTTACACCGCACGGATGAAAATCTAGTCGTTTAAAACTGAAATGGAACTAATGGCTTAGATAGGGGAAAATGGTCAAATCAACTCCTACTAAATTTGATGTGGCAAAAAAATTCAAACCAAAATACGGTGCCATTTTCTACCTAAAAGATAAAAAAAAATCAAATTTACTATCCACATTATTGGATCTGTGTACGATTCAATAGTTCGGATAGTACATTTGTTTTTTTTTTTTTTTACTTCAGGTTTTTTTGACACACCAAAATTAGTTGGAGTTGATTTTGATCCTTTAATGGCTTAGATTGCCTACCGATCTACCTACCGACATATAACCGCACGTGTTTCTTGTTTTATACTCCCTCCGTTTCATTTTAAGTGTCGTTTAAGGTTTTTTCACGCATATTAATAAAACAATACAATTTTTTGTTTTGTCTCTTATTAATGCACTATATAATGTGTTCACGCTCATTAATGAGCTAGAAAATAGGGATAAAAGTGGAAAATTTATTAAAAATCTGCATTGAAAATGTAAAACGACACTTAAAATGAAACAAAATTAAAATCCTTAAAAGACAATTAAAAAAAAACAGAGGGAGTAATATTTTTTTGTTTTGTTTTTGTTGTTGTACTAAAATATCTATTTTGTTTGTTTTTTAAATAAATTATTGTTTGGGTGGGTCCTTTAATGTCGTATAGAATAAAACTTTTGGTCCGATTGGAAGTTGAGAAAATAATTGAGGGAAGAGGAAAGACACGTCGAGAATGAAAATAAGAAATCCCACAAAATAAGGCATAACAAAATGCAATGAAACAACTGAACAAATATAATTCTCGCATCGGCATGTGATCGGCGAACGTGATCCAGAGAGTACTGGATATTTATCAGTCTTGTTTCGATTTTAAAATAATCACAACCTAATCTTATAGTTATAGCTAAATCCAACAATCCTATACAATCAAAAAAATTAATAAAGACAATAAAAATACTAATCTAGAACATATAACTAATATTTACCAATAAGATTTTCACTTTTAAAAGTTACAACCCAAATCCTACAGCTACATCAAAAAAAAAAATCTACAGCCTAAATTTTACAGCAAAAAAACTAGAGCTACGGCCGTAACCAATCAAACCCTAGTGATATATATAGTAAACGAGTTCTTGTATGAATTACTCACTCTGAAAAGGTAATAAAACCCTAGTGATATATATAGTAAACGAGTTCTTGTATGAAGACAAAAAAATCCTTTTTCTTTGTTGACCCCAGAAAAAAAAAAGTTTATAATGGCGATGATCATAGGCTTTCTTGAAATCTTCATAGCATTCGTTATCTTCCTTGTCTTCCGATGTGTCCTGCTCCACAAGAAAACTCACAAGCCTTTTCTCACGAACTGGCCGGTCCTTGGGATGCTTCCGGGCCTGCTCCTCCAAATCCATCGTATCTACGACGGGATCACCGAGGTTCTTGAGGCGAGCGATATGCCGTTTTGCTTCACAGGGCCATGGCTAAGTGGAACTGACATATTGCTCACTGTTGATCCGCTGAATATCCACTACATTCTAAGTTCAAATTTCTTAAATTACCCCAAAGGGATGGAGTTTAAGAAGATCTTTGAAGTCTTGGGAGATTCGATTTTCAACGTTGACTCGGGTTTGTGGGAGGACATGCGGAACTCGTCTCATGCCATTTTTAGCCATCGAGACTTTCAAAGGTCTTCGGTCACCACAAGCGTCAGCAAATTAAAGGAAGTGCTTGTTCCTATCCTTGAAAACGCTGTTGAGAAAAACATCCTCGTCGACTTGCAAGATTTGTTCCAGAGATTCTTGTTCGACACGTCTTCGATTTTGATGACCGGGTATGATCCCAAATGTCTCTCCATTGGAATGCCTAAGGTTGAGTTCGGTGACGCGGTGGATGGAGTTTCAGACGGGCTTTTCTATAGACATGCCAAGCCGGTTTTCTTGTGGAAGTTCCAATATTGGGTTGGTGTTGGAGTAGAGAAGAGGATGAGAAGAGGTCTCGCGGTTTTTGATGAATTGCTCGAGAAGATCATATCGGCTAAAAGAGAGGAGATAAAAAGTCATGGGAGTCATTATGACCCAAAAGGAGAGGCCACGGATGTTTTAACATATTACATGACTCTGGACACGAAAATATATAAGCACTTGAAACCGAGTAATGATAAATTCATCAGAGACACTATTTTGGGTTTCCTGATCGCGGGAAGAGACACAACAAGCTCGGCTCTCACTTGGTTTTTCTGGCTTCTCTCCAAAAACCCTGAAGCAATGACCAAGATCCGACAAGAGATTAACAAGAAGATGCCAAAGTTTGATCCCGCGGATTTAGACAAGCTAGTGTATCTACATGGTGCCGTGTGTGAGACGCTAAGGCTATATCCAGCAGTCCCATTTAACCACAAGTCACCGGCGAAGCCAGACGTGCTTCCCAGTGGGCATAAAGTCGATGAGAATTGGAAGATAATCATCTCTACTTATGCATTGGGGAGGATGAGATCTGTTTGGGGAGATGACGCAGAAGATTTCAAACCAGAGAGATGGATTTCAGTCAGTGGAAGGCTGAGACATGTACCTTCGTATAAGTTCTTGGCGTTTAACGCTGGTCCAAGAACTTGCTTAGGGAAAAAGTTAACGTTCTTGCAGATGAAAACAGTGGCTGTGGAAATCATACGAAGCTATGAGATTAAGGTCGTTGAAGCCGGCACAAAACCGAACCAGTTCCTTCTGTTCTTCTTCGCATGCAACATGGTCTCAAAGTTAGCGTTACTAGATTTGATTTATCTGGTTTCTAAAGTAGTTGTTAAGATTTCAATAAAGTTTTGGTCAAAAAAAAACAAAAACGTCTTCTATCATTTATTGCTTAGCATTTTATAATAACCTCATGTGGTTTCAATCTATACGAGATTTGCTGTAAAAAAAAAAAAAAAAAACCTTACAAGATTTTTACTAGCTCGAACACATATATTTTGAGATTAATCATTCGGTTTGATACTTTGATTTCTGCTCTTTTTTGTTTCAAGTTTTTATTTTTCAACTATAGCTTTAAATTAATCAAGTCCAAATTTTTTTTCATTTAAATATATTGCATAAAACTAGAATTAGCCATTTTTCAATAAAATGTTTTACAGAAGAGGCCTTTGAAGACAAAAATACAATTTTAACGTAAAGCAGATTTGCAGGACATACTAGATAGGGGTGTCAAAATGGGTCATGGGTCGATCCAATTTGACTCATGATCTATTATGACCAATGGGTCAATTTTTTTTTTTACTCTAATGGGTTGATGAGTCAAATGGATCATGGGTCAAATTGGTTAATTTGTGATGGGTCATGGGTCAAATGAGTGACCCGTTTGACCCATCATCATACATTATTATGACATCATCACACATTATTATGACATCATCATTACATCATAACAATATTACCTATAATACCATCATTTTTTTCTCAAAAAGCAATAATCCATCATTTAACGTGATTTCACATTTTCCCGCCAAAAACGCGATACCACGTTTTCCCGCCAAAAACGGGATTTCACATTTTTCCCGCCAAAAACACGATTTCACATTTTTCCGCCAAAAACGTGATTCCGCGTTTTCCCGCCAAAAACATGATTTCACATTTTTCCGCCAAAAAAACGCGATCCCACGTTTTCCCGCCAAAAAACACGATTTCACGTTTTTCCGCAAAAAACGTGATTTCACGTTTTCCCGCCAAAAACGCGATTCCACGTTTTCCCGCCAAAAACACTAATCCGTGTTTTCCAGCCAAAAACGCGATCCCACGTTTTCCCGCCAAAAACGTGATTCCACGTTCCCCCCCCCCCCAAAAAACGTGATTCCGTTTTTTCCCCCAAAAACGCGATTACGCGTTTTCCCGCCACAAACGCGATTCCGCGTTTTACTGCCACAAACGTGATTTCACATTTTTCCCGCCAAAAAAGTTATTCCGCGTTTTTCCGCCAAAAACGCGATTTCGCGTTTTCCTGCCAAAAACGCGATTCCGCGTTTTCCCGCCCAAAACATGATTCTGCGTTTTCCCGCCAAAAACGTGATTTCACATTTTTCCCGCCAAAAAGTGATCCTGCGTTTTCTCGCCAAAAACGTGATTCCGCGTTTTCCCGCCAAAAACGTGATTCTCTGTTTTCCCGCCAAAACGTGATTCCACATTTTCCCACCAAAAACGCGATTCCGTGTTTTCCCGCCAAAAACGTGATTTCGCGTTTCCCCGCCAAATCGCGTTTTCTGGCCAAAAGCGCGATTCCACGTTTTCCCGCCAAAAACACGATTCCGCGTTTTCTCGCCAAAAACATGATTCCGCGTTTTCCCGCCATAAACACGATTCCGTGTTTTCCCGCCAAAAACACGATTCTGCGTTTTCCTGCCAAAAACGTGATCCCGTGTTTTCGCGCCAAAAACGTGATTCCGTGTTTTCTCGCCAAAAACGTGATTTCACATTTTCCCGCCAAAAATGTGATTTCGCGTTTTCCCGCAAAAAAACTGAATTCTGTGCTTTTCCCGCCAAAAACGTAATTTCACATTTCCCGTCAAATAAAATGGTTTCACGAATTCATTAACAATTTACGATAATTAAAGAAAATTTGTTAATTTATAATATAAATATATTATTATATTATTTACTATTTTAAATTTTCTCATTTTTTAAAATTATTAATAATATTTATTTTAAAAAAATTTTGTTTTTCATGGGTCACCCATTTGACCCATGACCCATGTAATTAGATGGGTCATGGATGACCCTTGACTCATTTACATATGACTCATTAGGGTCATGGGTCATAGGTCACCCATTTGACCCATTTTAACAACCCTAAGACTAGAGGAGATCCCGAGAATGTAGTAACCTATTTAAATTGGCATGCTACCGTTTCATTTCTCGTTTGAATTCAAATTTTTTTTTTTTTTCACAACGTGAATACGAATTTAAATGATTATAGATAACTAGATAAGTAACCGCATATTTTAATATTTTATATTTTATAACCCGTGAAAAAAATTGAAAACAAAATTTGATCACCGCAAAAGTTTTAGATCTACTTTTTGCATATCATATCTACTTTTCTTTACCGCATATCACCGCAAAAATGAATCCTTGGGCTGGCGTTTGGAACTAACAAGTTAGTGCTTTCCAACCGGTATTTTCGCTTGAGGTTTCCCGCCTAGAGATTCACTCACCTTGGGACTAAACCTTCGTCTCAAGCCTGTGTAACCTACTTTAGTTGAAGTCTATCATCTCTGGTTTGTGGCCATGTTTTCTCTCTGTTCTGGTTCATACCATAAACCCTCACTCTAGCTTGAGTTTCTCACCAGGGGTGTAGTAAAGTATAAATTTAGACTAATCCACTCTACGGATTTCTACGGATAAACTCTCGTTGTTCTGCAACCATGAGTCGAAGATTTTCATCGGCAGAGAAAGGCAAAAGCTTGGCTAGCCCGGAAGTGCATCTAGAGTTAAAGTGCCTACCTTAGACAAATCAGATCTGATCCGCAAACATGCCCTCACTCTGGTGGGACGTATCACAAACCCTAAAATCCAAAAAATGTGGGCTCTGCTCCCCTTCTTGGCTAATCATTGGAAGGTGTCTTCACGGCCAGTTGGTGCGGATTTAGGTCTTGGACGCTTCCAATACCAGTTTGCTTCGAAAGAAGATATGCAAAAGGTCATGGATAATAGACCGTATCACTTTGCCCACTAGATGATAACCTTACAAAGGGGTTCCTTTCCTTTCCACTAGATAATAACCTTCATACCTACTGTTGTGAGTTCTTTTCCTTCTCAAATACCCTTATGGATTCAAGTACAAGGGGTTCCCAGCCATCTTTGGGCGGAAGAAATGATTATGAGCTTAGCCACTAACATTTGCCACTTTGAAACTATGGAAATTACTGAAACCTTTGCTCGTATGCGGGTTCGGATAAATGGTCTCAAGCCTCTTATCATGACATCAACTCTAGAGTTTGATAACGGTGATGAAGTGATTGCAGCACTCGTTTATGAGAAATTGGAAAGACGTTGTACAGTCTGTCTTCGTCTTGACCATGATTCAAAAGATTGCACTGTGACAAAAGGATTAACTTCAGATACATAAATCCAAGCCTCCCATCAGCTTCCAACAGTTCTGAGGAATCAGAATCATGAATCAGAACCGACCAAGGATCCCTCAAGAGATCGAGAGACTGTCCACAGATAGACCTTTCGAAATGGAAATTATCAATTTGTTGACTACAATCGCAGACATCTTCATTATTCAGAAGCCTCAAAAGTTCAGAATTCAAGCTACTCTCGGTCCTCTTACTCTCATGACTCGAGAAAGATGTATAAATCACCTTCTAAACCCATCTGGATTGAAAAGTGGAGAAGAGAAATTCCTAAAGCGTTTCTCTCATCTCAGGAATGATCTGAATCCTCAAGACCAAGAAGACCCCCTCTGGACAGGGAAGTCACACCTGAGAATATCCCTGAAGAATTACCCAATGATGCAATGCAGACAGCTCTTGGGGAGCTGAGAGATGTTATGATACAGTATTCCAGCTGTGCGGATCCCTCAGAAAGTGTAGCCCGTAAAGAACATTTTCGGTTAGCTGAGGAGCAAGGCCAGTTTGAAGAAATGGCTGCTCAAATGGTAAGAGCCGCTTTAAGTCCTGCAGAAATAGTCCATCCAGTTAACATATCACAGGAGAGAATCCCTGTAAGCCAAAGGCTTGAACCTCTTAATGACTCGGAACAAGTTGACCAGAGGGTCCATCAAAGCTTGTCTCCGATAAAAAGGAAGCCGGGAAGACCTCCAAACAAAAAAACAATACTGGACCCCATTCCCCTTACCAGTGCGGGGTCGAGAAAGAGGAAAGTCTCAAAAATTTTACCGTTGCCAAGGAAAAGGTTGACTGCTGCAAGCTCCCGTTCTGAGGAAATTGCTAGGGAATCACTTTAGGCTTCCAGATCAGGTCCACGCAGGTCCCATGGTATGCCTCCTCCTCCTAAGACCTCTACTGCTAAGAATCAGGCTCCCAAGGTGATTATAAAAGTGAATAAGAAGAAGCAAACATATTTTCAGAATCTGTCCTCTCCTCTTCCTTAAAAATAGCATGATGGAACTGTCAAGGGTTGGGGAACCCCGAGACAGTTCGTCGTCTCCATGAGATTCGCCGCCGTGCTGATCCTGACATCCTTTTCTTATCGGAGACAAAAAAAACCCCGATAACTTTGTCCTTAAAAAAGTTGAGAGCCTTGGTTTTTCTTTTCATACTTTAGTATCTCCTCATGGTCATGAAGGTGGAGGGTTGATTCTTCTGTGGAAACAAGAAATATAATTGGATGTTATATCCTCTTATAAAAATTTCATTGACTCTCGTATTTCCAATGAAGGAAAAGTTTTCTATTCGACCTTTGTTTATGGAAATCCTAATCGTACTCTAAGGAAGCAGCAGTGGGAGTATCTTATTGACATGGCCTTGATCAGAGATGCTCCTTGGTTTCTATCGGGTGATTTTAAAGACAACTTGGATAACTCAGAAAACTTAGAGGGGCAAAGCAGAGTTGAAGGTTCCTTTGGAGATTTTCGATCCTTTTTCTCGGAAGGGGATTTATATGACTTGCGACATTCATGCAGCCCTCTGTCTTGGAGAGGACGAATAAGTGATTATAATGTTCAATGCCGGCTTGATAGATCCATCTCTAATAGCGCATGGGCTGAGCTATTCTTATCCAGAAGGTGTGAATACTTGAAGTATGAAGGTTCAGATCATAGACCTATCATTTCATATTTTGATCCGAGGAGGAAGAAACGTAAAGGGTTATTCAGATATGACAGACACTACAAGAAATCAGCTAATTCGCAATGAAAAATTCATTTGCAAACACATTATAATCCGTTGCAAAGTAGCCTTTGAAACGAACTTGCAACAACCAAAAATTTTTGCAACGAGGGTCTTGCTAATATTTGCAACGGGTTAATTGCAACATATTTGCAAAGGACAGTTCATTGCAATAGCTGCAACAATATTTTGTGGATAATCGTTGCAACATTTTGCAACGGATTGTTGCACCGAAGGCGTTGCTGATTTGCAACGGAAATTTTGCAACTTGTTTGCAAAGCACTCTTTATTGCAAGTTTGCAACGAAATATTGTGAGTAATCGTTGCAAAGTTTGCAACGAAATGGTTATATTGCTAACATTTGCAATGTTTTTTTTGCAACATACTTGCAATGGCGTAGTTCAGTTGCACTATTTGCAACTTAATGTTGTGGATAATCATTACAATGTTTGCAACAGAATATTGTTGTTGCAAATATTTGCAACGAAATTTTCGCAACATACTTGCAATGGCATAGTTTATTTGCACTATTTGCAACGAATGATTGCAATAAAATATTTATTAAAATATTTATAATTAATGATGTTGCAAATTCGTTGATCTTAAAATAAAATTTGCAAAACCTAAACGTTGTTATTAGGAAAACAAACCTATAATGCAATATACATATAAAGTTGGTCAATTGTTTACGACCAAAATATTGCAAACCTATACAAAATCCGAAACATTGGTCGATTGGATCATATAACACAGCAAAATCCATAGACCAAAACTTAGAATGCAAAAAAAAAAAAATCTAATTTGCTTCTTCCATATGGTCTTGTTCGTTACCTCCTTCGCTGTTTTCTTCACCATCATCATCATCGTTTTCTTTGTCATTACCGTCCACGTTCTGCTTGCCGTTCTTGTTCACAGAGTCATTTTTTCCAGACAAACATGTTTTGTCAAGCATCACTTGGGGTAAGTGGACCTTGATCAAATCGAACATCGATTCCAACGCCTTCAAACGATTGTTGTTATCTGTCAGCTATTCTTTCGTGCTTTCCAACTCTGCCTTTGTTGCCTGAAGCTCAGGCTTCATGCTTGAAAATTCTTTTCCTCGAAGCGTTGATGGCCCGATATGCTTTTGCTTCTTGTTCAACGATGGAAGGCCATATATACGACCTTTGTTGGAAGGCTGAACCGCTTACAAAACAAATTTACAAGTATGCATTACAAAAACAGGCTGGTACAATTATTCATCAAAAAAAAAAAAAAAATAGGCTGGTACAATTTCCAAATCCAACAACGAAATTTCATATATCTTTGCATTAGCAACAAACACAAATCCTAACCAAAATCAGTTTGAGCCGATTGAGAGAATCTACTTCTTTTGGAATCTCAACCTTGACCAAAGACAAATAGAGATATCTACAATGACCATACATATTAACAATTGCAATCAAATTTGACCTTGTGAAACAAATGAAAAAACAAAATAAGAAGAGAATAGTTAAATATACCTCAAGATAAAGTTCATCGAGTTCATCGTTAGTCGGCGTATAATTGGACTCGACACTCTCATTAACACCTTGCGATCCTTGGCGGTCCGCCAAACGTTGGTGAGCTTCTTTTCAAAATCTCGCTGATTTTCCTTGCGTGATCATCAACGTAAGTTCCATCAGACTTTGTGTGTTTCTTATACAGAAGCTCGATAATCGGAATTCTAACACCTATTTTCTTACGCTATAAATACAAAAAAAACAAGTATAATCAAATACTTATGTTTACCAAACTAATAGTTTCACAGAAATTTAAAATCTTACATTTTTTCACGATGAGCTTCAAAGGAGATGGAACCCGAGGTGTGCTTGTGCGGACCGAGACCACCACGTGGAGACAGTCGTGCTTTAGAGCACTTCTTACTTCTACTTACCACATCAGGCTTCGCCCAATGGACACGCATCTCCTCCCACAATTTTGTATCGGTTATGAACTTTGGATGTACACCGTCTGTCTTGGCACGACTAACAAACACATTGAGGAGTGAAGCAACTTTTTGTTCAAACTGGTCACGAATCACTCTCGTCTCATCATAATCCCAATTGTAATAATGCTACAAGGACATAAATGAAACAATAAAACTTAAATTCATGTATTAGTAAGAGTATCAAATTATCATATTTGAATTAGATAAACTTACAATGAATTCGTTAAACCATGCATCTATGGTCTCTGTATCAACACATTTCCAAAATATGCTCTTCCCAATATTGCAATTCCCAAAATATACTTTCTTTATGCCAATTATGCCATTCTCTGTATCCCTCAACGACCTTTTCATGGCCATTTGCCCCACACTTACTTGTCTTTTCCACATTTGACTGTCGTATGCGCTCGTATAAGATCTCTTCCCCTGACAAATATGGTATTGGATCAGATGTAACTACTTTGTTTCTTATGAAAATGCGTCGTAACTGGTGTTTTTTTGGGAGAAACCGCCTGTGACAATCAAACCAGCTTGATTTTCTTTCATGCTTCAACCAAAAAGCATCAGTATCTTCCATACAATACGGACATGATAATCTACCATGGATTGTCCACCCTGATAACATGTTATATGCTGGAAAATCACTAATGGTCCCCATTAGCACCGCGCGCATTAAAAAGTTTTCTTGCAACGATATATCTTATGCATCAACTCCATTTTGCCGCAAATATTTCAGTTCTTCAATCAATGGCTGCATAAATACATATAGGCTCTTACGTGGATGCTCGGGCCCAGGAACCAAAATTGTTATAAACAAAAATTCTCTTTCCATGCTCATATCAGGAGGTAGATTATATAAGGAGTCAGGATTATTGGCCACAAAGAATAGTTTTGCCCAAACATTCCATATGGTTTAAATCAATCTGTACACAATCCAAGATAGACATTTCTAGATTCCCGCACAAAACTTGGAAATACCTGATTGAAATGTTTTCAAGTTTTACCATCTGATGGATGAGACATGATTTGTTCATCATCGTCCGTTAAATGCTCGGCATACCATCTCATTGATGAGGCTGTCTTGTGAGATTGATACATCCTTTTTAATCTATATGTGATTGGTAAGTACCACATTTTCTTACGCGGAATCTGTACGGTCTTCTTTTTCGTCAAACCAGTTCTAGGATTCATTACCTCCTTAGCAGCCGATTTATATCTACTTTTCCCACAAAACCGACAAGACTCCAAATTTGCATATTCTTTCCAGAATATCATGTAATTACTAGGGCAAACATCAATTGTTTGATAAGGTAAACCGAGACCACTCACCACTTTTTTGGTCTCATAATATGAACCACTAGCTTTGTTATCCGCTGACAAATATCTTTTATCGTTGATGCCACCCTATCCATACAATTCTCTGGCAAATTGAAGTCCGTCTTTATGCTCATACATCTTGCCGCCAATGAAAACGATGAATGCCCTTCTTTGCAACCATCATAGATTGGTTGTTTCGCAGCCTCTATCATATCATAAAACTTTTGCGACTCCGCATTTGGCTCCTCAATATAATCATTATTATTATATGCATTAAAATCATGTTGGCTATCATATGCACCAGAATCATATTGATTATATGCACCTGAATCATACTGATTATATGCACCAAAATCATAATCATTATTATTTGCATATGCATCTTGCACCATTTTGACATATCTATCATCCACGTAGTTCTCTTCGACATGACGACTTGTGCTACCCATGATTTGCAGTACTACTACTCCCTGGAGTTAAATTACTGACCACATAATTTTCTCCATGTGCTCGCCACATATAATAATTTTGCATGAACCCTTTTGAATATAAATGCTTCCCCACTAAATTAGCTTCCAGACATTTTCCGTTCTGACACTTAGCACACAGGCAAAATAACGTACCCGTATTAACTCAATATGGCTGACTTGTCGCAAATTCCATGAACATCGTTAATCCATTTCTGAATTCTTCGGAAACTTGACTTCTTCTATCCAGCCCGTTGTACATCCATTGTCTTTCGTTCACTAACCTTGCGTATGACATTTCTTGCGCTATAAATACATCAAAAAAACAAATATAATCAAAATTTTAATTAATTTTTCACGTAGCAAAAAAAAACAAGTATCAAAAATTTAAAACCTTACATTTTTCATGATGACATTTTATTCAATTTAATTTTGTTTTTTTAGATTTTTTTTTTATTTCTGACAAACGATTTATGAGCGTGGGTTGTTTATATAGAAAAATAAAGCAGCATATTTGCAACAACTTATCAACAGTCACCTACTTAGAAGCCCACGTGTAATTCATTTTCACCTACCAAATATTTGCAACGGAAACGCATTGCAAACTACTAATGTCCGTTGCAACTTTTGTAACGTTTTGCAATGATATCCCTTGCAAAAGTTTGCAACGTATTCTCGTTGCCAATTTTGTAACGTTTTGCAATAATATTCGTTGCAAAACTTTGCAACGTATTCCCGTTGCAGCCAATTTTGGAATACGTTGCAAAGTTTGGAAACGGTTTGCAACGAACATTGTTGCAAAAATATATCGTTGCTAAACAATTACAAATCAGTTGCAAACTTCCGACGATTTAGCAACTGATTTTTTTTTGAGAAATTTGGCAATGGAATTGCAACGGTTATTTTTTTCAAATGAGTTGCAACGTATTATGTTGCAAATATTTGTTACGAAATATTCCGTTGCCAATTTTCATTGCAAATTTGCTATTTTCTTGTAGTGAGAAGACTCAATCATAATGAAGAAGTGAAGTCTCTGATTTCTCAAACTTGGAATGATGATAAGTGCCTCAGTGTGAAGCAAAAGATTGACCAGTGTAGGAAAGTTATAGTATTGTGGAATAGACAGCAACAGAAAAACAGTCAAGAACTTATTGATAAGCTTAAACATGAGCTAGAAGAAGCTATGGCTGATAATGTTGAATGTCTACAGAAAGTTAAAGAGAATCTCAATACAGCTTATAAAGCAGAGGAAGCATTCTGGAAACAACAGAGTAGACAATTATGGATGAGCTTGGGAGACAAAAATACAAGCTACTTCCATGCTTCTGCTAGAAGAAGATTTGCTATAAACAAGTTCTCTGTTATAGAAAACGAGACAGGACAATCTGTCTTTGAAGAGGATCAAATAGTGCATGTTATAACTGACTATTTCAAGAATCTGTTTACGACGTAAGGGGCCCAGCCTGATAGATCTGCTGAGGTTGTTTCTTCAGCCTTGAAACCTGTAATCTATGAAGAGCTCAACATGTCCTTGATCCAGGATCCTTCTCCTGAAGAAATAAAAACAGCATTGTTTGCGATTCATCCCGACAAAGCACATGGACCTGATGGGTTCTCGGCGTGCTTCTTTCAGTCAAACTGGGATGTGGTGGGACATGATATTGTCTCCCAGGTCCAAAACTTCTTCCGCTCGTGCTGCATGCCAAAAACAATTAATGAGACTCACATTCGGCTCATTCCAAAGATCAAGGGACCAAAACGAGTTGCAGATTATAGACCAATTGCTCTTTGTAATGTCTACTATAAGGTTATCTCAAAACTCTTATCTAGAAGAATGCAGCCGATCTTAGAAGGTGTTATCTCAGAGAATCAATCCGCCTTTGTGCCTAAGAGAGCTATTTATGATAATGTTCTGATTATTCATGAGGTGTTACACTTCCTAAAGATCTCAAAAGCAAATGATAAATGCTCAATGGCAGTAAAAACTGATATGAGCAAGGCGTATGATAGGTTGGAGTGGAACTTCATTAAAAGTGTACTTCTAAAGCTTGGATTCCACGAGAAATGGGTCAATTGGATAATGCAATGTGTGACAACAGCCTCATTTACATTTCTAGTGAATGGATCACCTAGAGGCTATGTCAAACCAAAAAGGGGGATTAGGCAAGGTGATCCTCTTTCTCCATACCTGTTTATATTGTGTGGTGAAGTCCTCTCAGGTTTGTGCAATAGAGCACAAGATAGTGGAAAGCTCCATGGAATAAAGGTTGCTAGAAGCTGCCCCAGAGTCAATCATCTCCTCTTTGCGGACGATACCATGTTTTTCTGCAAAGCAAATGCTAAGAGCTGTCAAGAACTTAGAAGAATTATTTCTACTTATGAAGAAGTATTTGGTCAGGTAATAAACTACCAGAAATTATCTATTTCCTTCTCATCCAAGACGCCACAAGCAAAAAAAGATCTGATGAAGCAGATGCTACAAATTGAAAATGAAGGAGGTAATGGGAAGTATTTGGGCTTACCTGAACATTTTGGAAGGAAGAATAAGGATTTATTCACCTCCGTAGTGGATAAAATCAGGCAGAAAGCAGCTAGCTGGTCCTCTAAACTACTATCAGCAGCATGGAAGCTTGTGATGCTTAAGAGTGTTTTCTCTGCAATTCCATCTTATGCTATAGCATGTTTCAAATTGCCTCAATCCCTCTATAATCGTATTCAGTCAGCTCTGATTTGTTTCTAGTTGGACTCTTCCCCTGAAAAATAGAAGACCAGTTGGATAGCTTGGGAAAAGATGGCAAAACCTAAGGGATTAGGTGGACTAGGCTTCAAAGATATTACCAATTTCAATGATGCTCTCCTGGCCAAACTAAGTTGGAGGTTGCTTAATGCGCCAAAGTGCCTCATGTCCCGTATTCTCTTAGGTAAATATTGTGGTGACTCCTCACTCTTGAAGTGCTCTGTCCCGGCAACAGCTTCTCATGGATGGCGAAGTATAATCACATGCAAGGACCTGTTATTGAAACAACTTGGTTGGGCTCTAGAGGATGGAACCTCAATAAGTTTTTGGAATGATATGTGGTTGTCTTCACAATGCAAAATGCACCTGATGGGACCTGCTCCTGAAGCGCTGCAACATCTCACGGTTAGTAGTTTGATTAACCCACAATCTGGCTGTTGGAATATTGCTAAAATTGACCAGATACTTCCGCACTATAAGCATATAATCATGTCTATAAAACCAAGTATTCTGGGTGCCAAAGATAAAAGAATCTGGCTTGGAAATCCATATGGGGATTATACTGCAAAGTCAGGATATTTTGCACCTGCTACAGAGCAAGAAATAAATCAAATCCATCCGCTGATTTTACATGTGGATTAGAAGGCCCATGTGTGGAATATCAAAGCCTCGCCAAAGATTAAATTGTTCATCTGGAAATTTCTTCATGGAGCTTTACATGTAGGTGAACAATTATTGGTGAGACATATTACTTCAAATTCGAAATGTTGCAGGTATAATAATTCGGAGTCTGTACTACACTTAATGTTTAGGTGCCCCTTTGCTCAAAATGTATGGCAGAATGCTCCCTTCGCAGTTGGGTTTGATTCTTCCCAGATCACTGGGGTGAACTCAGGCCTCTTGGCTATGAAGAATCTCTATACGTTGCCACCAATTGGTCTAGATACAGGGTCACATTTCCCATGGATCTGCTGGGCTCTTTGCACTTCCAGGAATTAACAAGTTTTTAGTAATAGAAGCTTCACGGTTGCGGATACCATCCTCGGAGCTGTTCAGGATGCTCGAGAATGGAACCTATCCCAAACTTCTATCCCTCTTCGGCTTGTCCGTAGTCAATCAGAAGTTGCTTCAATTCCCAAACCAGTAGAGGAAGGAACGATCCTCTGCTTCACAGATGCGGCATGAGCCCCGATTCGGAAGAGGCGGGGATTGGCTGGACCTTCGGGATTGATCTTGCGCAAATGTCGGAGTACTCATCGGCTCTCCGTAACGTATCCTCAGCTGTAACTGCAGAAGCTCTGGCAATGAGGTCAGCGATTCTTCAGGTTTCAGCCCTAAAATATAGCAAAGTGATCATCAATTCTGATTCACAACAGCTAGTTTGAGCAATCAATTCGAGTTCACCAATCTCAGCAATTTATGGAGTTTTGTCGGATATAGCTCTCTGCTCTAATGGTCTTTCTTCTATTCAATTTAGGTTTATTCCTAGAACTAAAAATGTAAGAGCCGATAACTTAGCCAAACGGGCCCTTCGGGGTTTAGATGGGCTTGTTTAAGTTTATAAAAGAAGGTGTTGAACAAAAAAAAAAACCAATAAACACATGGACCACGATTTGATTCGGTTTACTGTATATCAATTATGATTTAACCAATTAAATACCAAATTTAACCCGATTACAACCAAAACCAACGAACTAAACCATATCACAATCGGTTAAACAAAATCCCCACCCGAAAATAAACCCGATTGATTCTATCAATATTCATTCAATTTCTTATTCTCTTATATATTGACATTCATCTTCTCCGATGTCTGAATCTTTCTTTTTTTCGACCGTGATTTCTCCGATCGATTCATCAATTGATTTCATCATCATCATTTCGAGCTGAAGATCTTCAATCATTAGATCGCGTTTCATCTTGATCATGTTTGTTTCTTCGGTTTCTCCAATCGTGTTTCTTCCGATTGATTCATCAAAGGTTGAGAGAGAGAGAGAGAGAGAGAGAGAGAGAGAGAGGCATCCATGGCGGAATCTGGTTTCTCTTTCGTACCAGAAGGTGTTGTCTTCAACATCTTCTTTAAACTCCAAGGGTTACAATTAAACCCAAATTAAACCTTTCTCCTTCGCCAACACCACCACGACAGCCTCCGCCACCGCTTCCACGGGACTGAGCCTCGTTTACAGTGATGTTGCGACCATCAAGCTCATGTCCTTTCATTCCCTCAATGGCGTCTTTCATGGATTTCTCATCCTTGAAAGTGACGAATCCGAATCCCCTTGATCTTCCAGTCTCACAAGCGTTAATGATCTGTAAAAAAACGAAACAGATCAGCAAAAAATCAAGCACAAATGAACAAAAAACGAGGAAAAGTTTCAACAAAAAAAAAAAATCGATCATAAAAGCAGGAAGATGAACATACTGATTGGGAAAAACAAGTAACAGTAACAAAGAACGAGAGAGAGAGAGAGCATAGTAACAAGAATTCGAATCAAGTAACATAGAAACACATATCGGAACATATATGTTGAGGATCATATCATTTGGAAAAATCAATTTTTAGGGTTCTTAGATTTCAAGATATCGATTTGGGGGTTTTCTGGGTTTGAATGGATTTTTTTCGTGGGTTACGGGTCGAATCTAGGGTCGGGTTGGGTTTTCTAAATCAGTTTCGTTGCGGGGTATAAGAGGTGTGGTTTAGGAAAGATATCAACCCAGCTTTGATAATGGAGATCACAAATTTTTTTGACAATGGTTTTTTCGACAAGGAGCTCAATCATACAAACTTATGTTTGATCCCAAAGGTATCTCCTCCATTGACTATGGCAGATTTTAGACCAATTGCTTTATGCAATGTTAGTTACAAAATTATCTCGAAGATCTTGGTAAATCGGTTGAAGCAACATCTAAGCGAAATAGTTTCAGAAAATCAAGCTGCTTTCATACCAGGACGTATGATTACAGATAATATAATTATTGCCCATGAAGTTTATCATGCTTTAAAAGTGAGGAAACGTCAATCGAAGTCCTATATGGCGTTGAAAACAGACATAACGAAGGCTTATGATCGTTTAGAATGGGATTTTCTGGAGGAAACTATGAGAAAAATGGGTTTTGATAATCGTTGGATTCAATGGATTATGCTTTGCGTAAGATCAGTAAGCTTCTCACTTCAAATCAATGGTACACCTCGAGGTTCAATACAACCGCAACGAGGTATAAGACAAGGAGACCCACTATCTCCCTATCTTTTTATCCTTTGTGCAGAAGTTCTATCTCATCTGATGTCTAAAGCGGCTAGAGATAGACAAATACAAGGTTTAAAGATCAGCAATAACAGCCAGGCTGTGAATCATCTCTTATTTGCTGATGATTCACTATTTTTTTCATTGGCAAATCCGAAATCAGGAAGAGCGATCAAGAGAATCCTGCATTTATATGAATCTGTCTCGGGTCAGGCAGTTAATCTAAGAAAATCAGCAATCACTTTTGGAAGTAGAGTTCAAGATCATGTTAAAACTCAGATGCGCAATATACTTGGTATTCATAACGATGGAGGAGGAGGAAAGTATCTTGGAGTACCTGAACAATTTGGAAAGAAGAAATCAGAGATGTTCCAATATATTCTCGATAAGGTCAATGATAAAACTCAGGGATGGAACAAGAAATTTCTGTCACATGGTGGGAAAGAAATTCTCTTAAAGTCAGTAGCTACGTCAATGCCTGTTTTTGCTATGAACGTCTTCAAACTTCCGAAAAGTATATGTGAAGACATCAATAATATTATTGCTCGATTTTGGTGGAACAAAGGAGATGATAAGCGAGGAATGCATTGGTTCAGTTGGGATAGAATGGGCTTGCCAAAAAAAGAGGGTGGTCTGGGATTTCGAGATATTGAACGTTTCAATCTTGCGTTACTCGGGAAACAAGCTTGGAGGATACTTCATCATCCGAATTGTCTTATGGCAAAAGTTCTTAAGAGTAGATATTTTTATGATAAAAATATCTTAATTGCAGGAGAATCCAAAAAGAGTTCTTATGTATGGAAATCAATTCTTCAAGGTCGAGATTTACTAAAGAAAGGATTACGTTTCAATGTTGGAGATGGTACTATAATTAGTGCTTGGATAGATCCATGGCTACCGACTAATCCTCCAAGGGCACCACGACCAAGAGAGCAGAATGTGATACATTGTCTGGTACAAAATTGGTTCAATGAATTTCGTACAGGATGGGATGAAAGAAAGATCAGAAATCTGGTAATAGAGGAAGATGCAAATTTGATTCTATCAATGCGGGTTCATCCAAGAGACAACACAGATCTATTAGGTTGGCATTATAACAAAACAGGAATCTACTCTGTTAAATCGGCATACTGGCTTGCTACTCATCTTCCAGATCAACGACAAATCATACCACCTCCGGGAAATATTCTTCTCAAGAACAAGATCTGGAAATTACAAACAGCTTCGAAGATAAAACATTTCTTCTGGAAAATGTCCTCTCATGCTCTTCCAATTGGAGATAATCTAAAGAGAAGACATATTACACAACATTCTAGCTGCCTAAGATGTCAGAATGTAGAAGAATCAACTACCCATCTATTTTTCGAATGCCACTACGCACAACAAATTTGGAGAGCATCAGGTTATCCTAACAGGATTGTTCTGAGTAATGAAGTTTCTCTTGATGAGAAATTGGAAACTTTGTATACAAGAGACGAACGCATGCCGGCAAAGATCCATCAATTAGGATTATGGATATTATGGCGAATTTGGAAGAGTCGAAACATTCTACTCTACCAAAAAAAACAGATTCATTGGAGAAGAACATTGATGTTGGCTGCATCAGATACAAAGGAGTGGTTAGATTCACATGAATATATCCAGAATAGAACAACA
>PKML01037409.1:507874-530488 GCA_002933935.1 Eutrema yunnanense
TGCATATACACATCAAGGTCCGAAACGCGAGTATTGATGGTGTTTGCCACCGAATCCCCGGTTCTTCCCTCTCTATGTATCAAAGGTTTAGGCAAATAGTGGTATCACGGGAAATTTTTCTAACCTCGCTTTCAACCTTTGTGTGATCATTCCCTCTCAAGTAGAATAATGGGATCGCTGGAAATTTTTCTAGCCTTCTACTCAGAAGAAAATCATTTCAATCTTTTATGCTCTTATTTATCAACTTATAACAGGGGAGAGAGATACCATAACTCTAAACACATGGATTCCTTTATCAGATATGAATGATGAATCAAGCTCTAAAAATACTAACCACATTGATGAAGTGCAGAAATTTGGCTCAGATTTCAGAAGAACTCTGCTGGAGACATGGATGTTTTCTAGTCAACTGGTCAGTCCTTGGATTTTTCATTAGTCGATCTAGAGCTGATCCTGCAACACTGGTCACTCAAAAATAAAATCAAAACAACAATTCAAGCACATGATCATCATCTCCAACAAGTTTTGACTCAATAAAACGACAATTTTTTTTATTTTATGACTCTAAGAAAAACAAACACAATGTCTGCAGACACCTCCCCCAGACTTGAACAACACTGTCCCCAGTGTTATCTAACCTAGAGTAGGTAAAAGAAAAGAAAAGAACAGAATAAAATTGTGAAAAACAAGAAGTTACCGTGCTGGAACGTCTGGTGTCGACCCACACACGACCTGGTATCGATCGATACCAAGCTTAACTCGACCCGATGAACATCTTATTCGCGATTGGTGTCGACCGATACCAATGGGGTATCGATCGACACTAAGGCGATTTCGAGTTTTGCTCCTTGTTTATCCTGACACAAACACAAAACGAAAAATAAAAAGAAAAAGAATCAAAAGCAGACTCACCAGTGGGTTGCCTCCCACCAAGCGCTTGTTTAACGTCATTAGCTTGACTGTAACGCCCTTCAGGCAGGATAAGAATGCGAGCTTGCACCAAAACAGGCTCCACAACTTGTCATTGCTATCTTCAGAGTTTTGCTCAACATGCTCTCCACAAACTCTTTTCCTTTCCCTTTCAGCTCATAAGTAAGAAGAACTCTAGCCTTAGAGAATGGTTTCGAGGCTCCTTTGCACTTCACCTTGTACTCAATCGAGTTTCCATCATAGTTCTGAGGGATTAAAGTGACATGGAGATTATCGACTATTTTGCTCTTCACCTTCTTCTTTGTTGCCTTAGCCTTTTTGAAAACTTCCTTGGGGATGCTGGGCGGTTCAACCGAATCGTCTATGATAGTTGGCTCGTCAGGAGGTTCTTCCAAAAGATCAGCTGCTAATGACTTTTCCGTAACAACCTCGATGCTAGAGACACGTCTGGGAGCTCCTCTAGGAGGTATGGCATCATAGTAGACATCTCCGTCAATGTCAGAGAAAGAGATTCTCTTATTAGGTGTGTCTATGATCGCGCCAGCAGTAGCCATAAACGGCCGTCCCAGGAGCAAAGACACTTCATATCCTTCGCTAATCTCCACAACCTGAAAATTAGTGGGCACCAGACAATCTCCTACTTTGATAATCAAATCAGAGATTGTACCATATGGAATTGAGGTTGAAGAGTTCGCGAATGTGATAGATGTCACGGGAGATTGAATATCAGCTCTCAACCGCTCTGCAATTGCCCTTGACATGACATTGACACTAGCTCCTGAGTCAACGAGAGACTCTTTGAACTCAACTCCAGAGATAGAGCATGGAACCGCGAATTTCCCTGGGTCTTCCCTCTGGGTCAACTGCCTCAGCGGTAGCGACTTGCGTATTGCCTCGATAAAGAGCACTACGATCTCTTCCAGAGTTTCTCTGTAATCTTTGAAGTGACTTAGCAGAGGACGGTGTTCTAGAGCTTCTTCGAAAGACAATTCATGGGAGATCCTTCGTACCATCTTCTCAAAGCCATGCAGCTGCTTTGGAGAAATGGGACCTCTGAGGTGTTGAGGAATAGGATTCAGCTTCTTGGGCTTGCGAACTCTTTCTTCGATCAACTCAGGTGTTTTCACAATTTCTGGTTCGATCTGCGAGGGGTATCGATCGACACCAGGTAGGGTATCGATCGATACTCTTGCTCTTGAATCGTCCATGGCAGATATATCATCATCGAAAGGAGGCTCCACAACCGATTTATCCAACAAAGCTTTGCATCTGGCGTCCTCCCATTCCTTCCTTGTCATAATATGAAGCATAGGATAAGGTATCTTGGGTATATACACCCTCTCCTTGACAATTTCAGCCTTCTTCTCGACATGCGTCTCAGCATCGATCGATACTGGAGGGGTATCGATCGACACATGTGATTTTCCATCGATACTGGCGAGTATCGATCGATACCTGGGCGATTTCAGAATCCCAGTCGTCATCTTCAACATCATCGTCGAAAGTTCCTGCATCAAAACCCTTCTCAACCACTGCAGTGGCTTCTTTAGCACTTCCTATGACGATTGCATTGACGTGTGCTCTTGGATTCTCAGTTTTCCCTGGAAGAAAACTTTCCTACCTTTTCACCGCTGCTGCTGTCTGAGCGACCTGAGTTTCCAGCTTCCTCTGGGTCTGATTGATAGCTTCAATTTTCCCATTCAGCTCAATGTACAGAGAGTCAAACTTTCCATTGAAATCCCCCTGCAACTTATGCTGTCCATGAAGAATGTGTTCCATCATGAATTTCATCTTACTCTCCATGGTTTTTGGAGA
Source organism: Eutrema yunnanense (assembly GCA_002933935.1). NCBI lineage: Eukaryota > Viridiplantae > Streptophyta > Magnoliopsida > Brassicales > Brassicaceae > Eutrema > Eutrema yunnanense. The sequence goes on from PKML01037409.1 coordinate 510,620, forward strand.
GATGGGTTGGTATGAAGAATTCCCAAAATTACGAGTGTTGTTGTTGAAGTTACGGTTGTTGTTGTACCCAAATTGATGACCCTGAAATCCAGAACCACCAACAAAGTTAACATCCTCCATTTCAGCTCCACCGATATTATCTACTCCATCAGCAAAGTGTACAGTATTCTTCGACTTTCTGATCAGGAAATCCAGCTTGGCCTAAACTTCAGAAATCTGCGATCCATCAATTCCTGCAGCCTGCTTCTTCCGCTCGAAATCAGCATTCTTGGTGCTATTGCCAGACGCCAAGTTCTCAATTAGCACAATCGCATCATCTGGATACCTGGTGTTGAAGTTCCCATTACTCGCAGTATCCAAAGCTATATGGTACCTCCAATCAATTCCTCTGTAGAAAGTACCCAGCAGCTGAACCTGATTGAACCCATGGTGCGGACAATCTCTCTAATATGACTTGAAACGAATCCAAGCAGCCTTGAGTGCCTCTGTTGGTCCTTGAGAAAACTGAGAAATTTTGTTCATGAGCTCTTTGGATCTCGCATCATCATAGAAATTGCACAGGAATGCAATATTCGTCTCATCCCATGTAGTTAGCGAATCAAGAGCTAATTGCTTCAGCCAATAAGCAGCATCCCCACCAAGAGAGTACGGGAAAAGTTTGCAGAAAAGGAACTCATTGGGCACTCCATTGTAATTCATACCAGTGACCAAATCTTTGAACCTCTCGATATGATCCATGGGATGTTCATGAGATAGGCCATGGAAAGGATTCTGACTCACAATAGCGTAGTACGGAGGCTTCAGCTCAGAGTCTTTTCTCTGAAAAGTTGGGATGCAAATCGCAGATCGATTGGCATAGAACTGATCAGGTATGTTGTTCTCACCAAGTGTTCTATCTCAATCAACTCCAGCATTCCCAACGTTGGCTTGCGCAGCTGGCGCGACAATCTGACCAACAACAGCAGGAGGGACAATGACGTTTCCAGCTTCATCAAGTCGCTGCCCTCTCTCATTGCACACTTGACCCTCTTGGTCTCTCAAGACTCCAGCTTCATCAGTTCTTAAAACCACTGGGTTGTTCATCCCTGATGTTTGCTTTGTCTTTCTGTTTGTGCGTTATAAACGTGCTAGCTTCTCTAATGATATATTGACTAGCGGAGTGCTCTTGTTTCTTCTGGTTTCACGATTAGGCATGCACCTGAAACACAAAAACCAAGAACGTTAGTAACAAAAACGCGATGAGTATCGATCGATACCAAGTGGTGTCGATCGATATCAACAAAAAGGAACGACGAGTATCGACCGATACTAGGTAGTATCGATCGATACCGACAGGCTTAGTCGAAACTCGACAGCTAAAATCTAATGGCAAATTGAGTCCCCGGCAACGGCGCCAAATTTGATATACTCAAATTAATACCCTAAACAGTACTAAAGCAGTTGCTGCAGTATATCAGGGGTCGAACAAAAGGACTCAGAGAAATCACAAAATAGATTATATAGTATCGAATCAAGCTAAGCAATTCAGATGTAATTGAAAGCAGTGCAGAAATTAAAAGTGTTGTAATTCAATTGGAGAAAGATAGGCTCAGGGTAATTTCTCAGGAAATCAATGAATGCAGATAAATTAACTAACAGGATTCAGATTTAGCGCGGTTCTTGAACTCAAATCACTAAGGTATAATTAACCAACTGTCGTTGCGAGAATTATCTAAATCTAAATCATAGGAATTCCAAATCTCTTTGTGAATCCTAAAGTCTAAATCAGCTTTAATATCAGGTTTGATATGTTCACAAATCAATTAAACCAAATCTCTTTGCGAATAATTAATATCCTCACCTAAGGTTCTATCGGGTAATTAATCGCACTGTCGTGCCTAATCAATTATCCTAAGATCTAAGTTCCAGATTCGTCAACCTAGAATTAGCTTTGAACACAACCTAAGGTGAAGAACTAATTCAGATAGTGAATCCTAATAAATTAATCAACCTAGCATTCAGAGAAAACCCTTATGAGAACCCTGAACCTAAAGTGGATCTACTCAGACATGGAGATTGAAAGCAACATGATTGAATAGTTCATCAAAGAAATCAATAAAAACAGGAGTTCAGAGTTGTCTCTCCAAAAACCAAAAGTACAATCAAAGTTTAGAAAATAAAGCATAGCCAACAAAGTGGCTGTAAAATCCCTATAAATAACCTAAATCACGTTTTGGGCTTCTTGTAATTATTAAAGACTTCTGGACCAAGTTGCAATTCTTCAACTCTTCATTAAATTCGCGGGTCGTGTCTTCTGCGATGAGTGTTGATCGATACCAAGGAGGTATCGATCGATGCTTGACGTGAAATCGGGTACTCAGCAACACAAACTTCAGCTTTGCTCCAAAATGCTCCAGAAAGCTCCAATATCTCCAATTATGCTCCAAACGTGCTAAGACCTGTAAAAGACTCTAAAATACTATGAAATAGCAGAAAGACTCTATAAAACAGACTTATATCATGGCCTAAAAGGGGTGAAAACCATGATATATCAGCAATGAAGGAAATTAAATATCAAATATTTATAGACTAACATATGCTTTGATCCATGAAGGAAATTCTTCATCTCTTTTCACCAGGATTTCTTTCTTAGAGAGGTCCGGATATTGTGTACTAATATAATCTTCGAAGAAACTGTGTAACACCATAAAAATATATGAGAAATCGAGTATGGACTACAAAACATTTTAAGTTAAAGCCATTCCAACTTATACCTCTCAAGTGGCTCGAAATAACCACAATTTCGCAAAACATATGCATGTGCGCATCGATAGTCTTTATTTGGAAGCCAGATTTCCTCCATTTCGCCACTAGGCCGATCTACGTGAGTAAATATAGCGGAGACTCCATCGAAATGATATTCGGGGACTTCACCTTCAGCAAATCGCCTTGACCTAACCAAAGTAGTGAAAATCATTTTATAAAAGCTACCAGGTGTATACCAAATGAATTAGTGAACATGCGAATAGTTATAGCTTTAATTACCTTGATTTCGTTTGTATACTCGAGGGAAAATAGTGCTCTGTGAAATAAGATACCTCCTCCCTTAGATATGATTGAACAATCGATCATGCTGCATATCTTTGGTTTTTTGCTTTCCCTTTCAACTTTTTGAAAAACCTTTCAAAAGGGTACATCCACCTGTATTGTACGGGGCCTCCTGATTCAGCTTCGTAGGGGAGATGTATAGGTAGGTGCTCCATCACGTCTAAAAAAGATGGTGGAAAGATCTTTTCCAAATTGCATATGATTAAAACTATGTTTTGTTTAAGAATTTGGACCCGACTTTTCTGCAAAGTTCTCGAACATAAGTCACGGAAAAATGCTCCAACCCCTACGATACAAATTGAAACAGCAAATGGTTAATATAAATTACCATAATCATATTTAGGTGATTTATTTTTCTCAAATTATAAGTACTTAGTACCTGATAACGCAGTGTGGACGTTCCGGTCTAGTAGTTCTGCCAAGATAAATGGAAGTAGTCACTCCATAAAAACATGGCAGTCATGACTCTTCATCCCAGAAAACTTTTCATTTGCCATATCAGCACAACTAGCTAAGTCTGAAGCATAACCATCTAGGAATTTTACCGAATTTTTCACACATTCCAATAAGCTTCTTCTGGCTTCGTCCGTCAATGAGTATTCAGGAAAAGGGGCTCTACCCTCATCATCAATATGTAAGTGTGGCCGAGAACATAATTCTTCTATATCCAATCTTGACGGGATGGTGTCTTTCGATTTACCATTCACACGCATAAGTGTATTCATGATGTTGTCAAACAAATTCTTCTCTATATGCATCAAATCGAGATTATGTCGAATATTGAGCTCCCTCCAGTACGGCAATTCCCAGAATATGCTTTCTTTGTGCCAGTTATGCTCTTTCCCAAATCCAGGTTTCTTCTTATCGTGACCGTTGCCACCAACATCCTCTGTTTTCTGTGGCTTTACACGTTTCAACCGGTATAAATAAATTTGCTCACTGGTCAAAGACTCTGGTGGATAGTCTTTCTTAGCGTTTCTCTTCTTCAAAAAGTCTTTTTTATTCTTCCTTATAGGATGATCATGAGGAAGAAATCTTCGGTGACAATCGAACCAACACGTCTTTCTTCCATGCTTAAGATAAAAAGACTGTGTATCTTCCATGCAAATTGGACAAGACAATTTGCCATGGGTGGTCCATCCTGATAACATGCCATACACCAGAAAGTCGCTTATCGTCCACAACAACACTGCTCTTAGTTTAAAATTTTGATTCAACGAGACATCGTATGCATCGACTCCAGTAGACCACAGTTCTTTTAACTCATCAATGAGAGGTCGGAGGAAGATATCGAGACTACCTCGAGGATGATTTGGCCCAGAATTCATAATTGTTAGAAACAAGTACTCTGTATTCATGCACATACCAGGGGTAAATTATACGGAGTCAAGATCACGGGCCACAATGAATGATTTTTTGACATGCCAAATGGATTGAACCCATCTGTACACAATCCAAGATAAACGTTTCGGGGTTCTTCGGCAAACTGGGGATGTTGATCTTGAAAATATTTCCAATCCGCCCCATCAGACGGATGACACATTTCTTCCTCATTTGCTTCGTGCTCGGCGTGCCATCTCATTGCCGCTGCTATCTTCTCGCTCTGATACATTCTCTTTAATCTGTCAGCAATAGGCATATACCACATACGACTATATGGTACATTGGTCCTACGATTTTGCTCGTTAGGCATCCATCTTTTTTAATTACAAAACCGACACTCATCATCATCATCTTTCCAGAAGATCATACAATTGTTAATGCAAACATCAATTGCATGACATGGGAGCCCCAAATTGCGCATCGGTTTGTCTGTCTCGTAATGTGAACCGGGTGCCTGGTTTCCTTCTGGTAAATAATCTGTCAAGATTCCGCATACCGAATCCACTAACTTTTCACTCATATTATGTTCTCCCTTATTTTGGATGATTCGAGCAGCTAAGGATAACTGTGACTGACCTTCACGACAACCATCGTATAATGGAGTATTCGCTCCATCTAACAAGTCGTAGAATTTTTTTGAATGATTACGTACCGGTTCTTCTACATTCTGATAACTAACATCATGATGATAGTAGTTATCAAAACTCACGTTATCACGAAACGCATCATTCACCATATCCACATATCTATCTTCTACTACATTGCCCACATCTTCACTCCCACTTACATTTGTCCTACCAACATTACTCGTTTTTAAATCCATATCCAGTTCTTCACCATGCTTATACCAAATATAATAATCTGGCATAAATCATCTACTATACAAATGTCTCAAAACTCTTGTACCCGGGATAAATTTCTCATTCTCACAAACAAAACAAGGGCAGTGAAACATACCGCGATTTCTCTGCGCCAAAGGCTGGCTATTTGCAAATGCCACGAATTGATCCACCCCCGCTGTGAACTCTGCCGAGATATTTCCTGTTGCTTCATCGAACATATTATACATTCACTCCCAGAAATTACCATAATTGTAATTTCCCGACATTCTAAGTTGAGAAACCTTATTCTCTCTTTGATTTGTGTTTATAAACTCTTTCTTTGCTTTGTATTTCTACAATTGTGACAAGAAAATTCGAGTTTGGCAAATATATATAAAATTTTCTGACTGATTCCCTACTGATTACCGACTGCAAATCAAATTAGGTACACCAACCACCAAATGAATTCCACGTGATTTACAACTCATTTTTGCTACTGTTTTGCTACTGATTTGCTACTGTTCTACGACCCAACGAATTCAGTAGCAAATGAGTCGCAAAAATTACAACTGATTAGCTACTGCATGTTTCCGACTACAATTCAGTCACTAATCAGTCGTAAAACTGCTACTAATTAACGATTCATGCATATTTTTAGTCACTAAATACCTACTGATGTCCGAATGTTTCAAAAATAGTCGCAATTCCGTCGGAAATCAGTAGCGAAACAATCGGTAAATTTGCCGACTGCCTAATCAGTAGCAACAATCAGTAGCAACAATCAGTAGCAAAAACCCTGTTTTGGTGTAGTGTGAGCTAACAATGCTGTGTTAAAACCTTTCGCGTAACAAACTTTCCCCAGCTCCATCCAATCACCAACCTCCACGTGTCTTGTTCTTCTTTTCCCCCTCAACTCACTCGAATGCCTCCACGTGTCATCTGCTACTTCAGTTTCCTATATCAAATCCTCCCGGTTTCGCAGAACCTTGTCCTCAAGGTTCAGTGACAACAATCACAGCATAAATCAAATATCGCCAAACCCCTCCAACTTGTGAACTCCTCAAGTCGTGTCCACATTTCCAAAGCATAGTGGTTGCATGAACGAATGGAACTGACATCATAAATTAAGATCTTTCGGTGGCTCGGCAATGAACCATAAAGAATGTCAACAGGAGCCAGAAGCATACATCCAAAGAAGCCACCATCACGGCTCTGTTTGGGCATAAAACCCTGAAGCAATTCATGTTCCAACAGTAGCTTTTGTGTTGCCTTCAACACAAACACTTCATCAGCATCATCAACAGAATTGCATAAAACCTGGGTGTGAGAAGCATCCTCAGCATCTTTCAAATCAGATTGCAACTCAATCCAATTTATCAACACAACCAAATCATATCTCCAAAACTTGGTAACTCCCCCCCAAGTTCATTAACAAATCAAGGTGCCTTGTATTGACCATGAATTTGTCTCGGTCTTGTGTTTGTATTTGAAGTGCCAAGACTTACTACACTTCAGCTTCTTCCCTTAGCTAAGTCTGTCGTTATGCGTAACCATGGCAAAACAGTGGATAATAACATCATCCCATGATTCTAACTCACACAAGAATGTGAGTTTCTTAACACCAATGCCAAGTTGTTTCAGATCAGTGTATAACAAAGTTTTCTTTCTCCCACATGGCCATAAGATGTATATAGTCAATGAGCCCTTGTCCTTCCAACGGTGCCACACGTGAAAATGATATGCCATGTACAATTTGGATGATAACAATCCACTTGTGGTGAGTTCCTCTAAAACTTGTTTCATCAACACCTCGGAAACGGCATATTGTTCTTCTGGATCCATCTTATCAATAACAGTTGCAATGTTCTCCCTAAACATGGTCTGGTTCTCGATTAAATCTAATGTTCCCAGTTTCAAAAACGTTTGACTTTGTCTCTTGCAAAGCCTATTATCTCTAACGTCACGAAGCAACTGATTGTGCAATCTCCTCTTCTTCTCATTTCCAGATTTAAACTTAAACATCCAAGACTTAGGAGACAAACTGTTATTCCCCTTTTGATGTTTGTATCTTCGAAGTGGCATTTTATCGAACACCTGGTGTACAATAGGTGTTGGCGTAACACCTGATGATTTATCACAAACCTCAGTCATTTCCAAGTGGAAATCATCAACACAGGGACGCTCAATTTCAGTTACCATCAATTGTTGATCCACAATTACCGTATCCCTTTCAAAAGTCCCTAATAGGTTATCCATCTGACCAGATTCCTGGTTAGAAATGGATACATGCGGTTGTGGAATTAATTCATGTTGATGAACACAAGCAATCGCAAACGTAGGAACTGTTTATGCTGTTTCCTCCTGTTGCGATTCCTCCTCATGAATCGAACCAGTTGACTCCCTCTTCGCAATTGATTCCGAGACAACAACTTGTATTGATTCCGAGACAACAACTTTCGGTGGATGAGCTATCTCGTACAATCGTCCAACAAGCAAGCATTGGCGAATAGTCTGAGGCTGGAACATCTCGATGTTCAGTCGTGTATCCACTTTTAAACCAGCTAAGAAAACACTCACCAAATACTCTTCCGATTCATGATGTACACGAGTCATGATATGCTCAAATCTCTCATGATACTCCACAATACCTTCAGTCTCTTGTAATTGCTTTAGTTCTGCCAGAGGATCTTGATTTGCATAGACTATTTATGGCCAAGTCGTATTCGAACTGTTTACCGAAATCAATCGTAGCGCTTCTAACAGATCCGTTATTGTGGAGTTTCGACCTCGTTTCCGCCATGGATTCCTTGATTTGCTTCCTTGATTTGAGTTTTCGAACTTGCTTCTGCCATGGATTCCAGAGGAAGGACGAAGCTCTGATACCTTTGGTAACGGAAAATCACAGTTTATTCAAACCGTAACATGAATCGCCGTTCATAAAACAACAATCCACCTCTCATGCGCTAGAGTCTTAGAATGAAGAAACAAATTCAAGCTAACAATGAGGAGTCTCTCAAACCCAGAAACAATCAGAGAAGAAGATGAAAGAAAACGAATCACAAAAATTTCATGAATGAGAAATGAGCTAACAATGCTCTGTTAAAACCTCTCGCGTAACAAACTTTCCCCAGCTCCATCCAATCACCAACCTCCACGTGTCTTGTTCTTCTTTTCCCCCTCAACCCACTCGACTGCCTCCACGTGACAGCTGCTACTTCAGTTTCCTATATCAAATCCTCTCGGTTTCGCAGAACCTTGTCCTCAAGGTTCAGTGACAACAATCACATCATAAATCAAATATCGCCAAACCCCTCCAACTTGTGAACTCCTCAAGTCGTGTCCACCTTTCCAAAGCATAGTGGTTGCATGAACGAATGGAACTGCCATCATAAATAAAGATCTTCCAGTGGCCTCGGTAATGAACCATAAAGAATGTCAACAGGAGCCAGAAGCATACATCCAAAGAAGCCACTATCACGGCTCTGTTTGGGCATAAAACCCTGAAGCAATTCATGTTCCAGCAGTAGATTTTGTGTTGCTTTCAACAGAAGCACTCCATCAGCATCATCAACAGAATTGCATAAAACCTGTGTGTGAGAAGCATCCTCAGCATCTTTCAAATCAGATTGCAACTCAGTCCAATTTATCAACACAACCAAATCATATCTCCAAAACTTGGTAACTCCCCTCAAGTTCATTAACAAATCTAGGTGCCTTGTATTGACCATGAATCTGTCTCGGGTCTTGTGTTTGTATTTGAAGTGCCAAGACTTGTTACACTTCAGCTTCTTCCCTGAGCTAAGTCTGTCGTTATGCGTAACCATGACAAAACAGTGGATAATAACATCATCCCATGATTCTAACTCACACAAGAATGTGAGTTTCTTAACACCAATGCCAAGCTGTTTCAGATCAGTGTATAGCAAAGTCTTCTTTCTCCCACATGGCCATAAGATGTATATAGTCAATGAGCCCTTGTCCTTCCAACGGTGCCACATGTGAAAATGATATGCCATGTACAAGTTGGATGATAACAATCCACTTGTGGTGAGTTCCTCTAAAACTTGCTTCATCAACACCTCGGAAACGGCATATTGTTCTTCTGGATCCATCTTATCAACAACAGTTGCAATGTTCTCCCTAAACATGGTCTGGTTCTGGATTAAATCTAATGTCCCCAGTTTCAAAAACGTTTGACTTTGTCTCTTGCAAAGCCTATTATCTCTAACGTCACGAAGCAACTGATTGTGCAATCTCCTCTTCTTCTCCATTCCAGATTTAAACTTAAACATCCAAGACTTAGGAGACAAACTGTTATTCTTGATAAGCTCAAATTAATACCCTAAAAGTACTAAAGATTTGTCGGTTGTAATACTTAGGGATCGAATCCACAGAGACTCTAGGAAACACACAATAGATTGAATATACGAGAATTAAGCTAAGTGATCAATGGAATTGAAAACATGTACGTAAATTAAACAAGTTGTAAGTTCGATTGGAGAAAGATAGGTTCAGGGTAATTCTCAAGAAATCAATGAATGCAGATAAACTAACTAATCAGGGTTCAGGTTATGCACGGTTCTTGAACTCAAATCACTAAAGTATAATTAACCAACTCTCGTTGCGAGAATTATCTAAGTCTAAATCCAAGAATTCCAAATCTCTTTGGAAATCCTAAGGTCTAAACCAGCTTTTAGTTCAAGTTTGATTTGTTCACAAATCCCCTTTTGATGTTTTTATCTTCGAAGAGGCATTTTATCGAACACCTGGTGTACAATAGGTGTTGACGTAACACCTGATGATTTCTCACATACCTCAGTCATTTCCAAGTGGAAACCATCAACACAGGGACGCTCAATTTCAGTTACCATCAATTGTTGATCCACAATTACCATACCCCTTTCAAAAGTCCCTAATATGTTATCCCTATGGCCAGATTCCCGGTTAGAAATGGATACATGCGGTTGTGGAATTAGTTCATGTTGATGAACACAAGCAATCGCAAACGCAGGAACTGTTTCTGCTGTTTCCTCCTATTGCGATTCCTCCTCATGAATCGAACCAGTTAACTCCCTCTTCGCAATTAATTCCGAGACAACAACTTGTATTGATTCCGAAACAACAACTTTTGGTAGATGAGTTATCTCGTACAATCGTCCAACAAGCAAGCATTGGCGAATAGTCTGAGGCTAGAATATCTCGATGTTCAGTCGTGTATCCACTCTTAAACCAGCTAAGAAAACGCTCACCAAATACTCTTCCGATTCATGATGTACACGAGTCATGATAAGCTCAAATCTCTCACGATACTCCACAATACCTTCAGTCTCTTGTAATTGCTTTAGTTCTGTTAGAGGATCTTGATTTGTAGATACTAATTCTGGAGAAGTCGTAGTCGAACTGTTTACCGAAGTCAATCGGAGCGCTTCTTACAGATCCGTTATTGCGGAGGTTTCGACCTCGTTTCTGCCATGGATTCCTTGATCTGCTTCCTTGATTTGAGTTTTCGAACTTGCTTTTGCCATGGATTCCGGAGGAAGGATGAAGCTCTGATACCTTTGGTAACGGAAAATCACTGTTTATTCAAACCGTAACATGAATCGCCGTTCGTAAAACAACAATCCACCTCTCATGCGCTAGAGTCTTAGAATGAAGAAACAAATTCAAGCTAACAATGAGGAGTCTCTCAAACCCAGAAAAAATCAGAGAAGAAGATGAAAGAAAACGAATCACAAAAATTTCATGAATGAGAAATGAGCTAACAATGCTCTGTTAAAACCTCTCGCGTAACAAACTTTCCCCAGCTCCATCCAATCACCAACCTCCACGTGTTTTGTTCTTCTTTTCCCCCTCAACCCACTCGACTGCCTCCACGTGTCAGATGCTACTTCAGTTTCCTATATCAGAAAGCCGCCAATGACATTCCAAAATAGGTCAAAATCTTCACCATCGTTGTCGGATTATCTCTTTTTATTCGCTGACTCTTTCTGTTGTTGTTGTAATTAGCGGATTATCGAAGTTGTGGTTGTGTCCAACGAAAGGGTTACATAATACATCCCTCATCGGACGGTTAATAACATTTACACATTGTGTTTTCTCAAATCAACGGCTACGATATAAACAAATGCATTTATGATCTCAAATAGAAATATGATCAATTATAGGGATACTCATGTTTACTTTTTTTTTTTTTTAACTAATTTTATTAAATAGTAAAGGGATAATACAAATAGTTTATCAACCAACATGGTGGTGAATCAAAGATCGAAAAAGAAACATCAGATTCATACACTTTCTTTGCTAATGTATCAACTGCGTTGTCGCGTTCTCGATTTATATGGCTTAATGAACAATGCGGTAACTTCATTATCCATTGGCGAATATCAAAGAGGATGTTATTAATTTTTGTACTTGATGTTCCTATGTTGATCAAGTTTGTCAATTCCATGTTATCACCTTCAAACCATACCTTTCTTCAACCTTGCACCCATAACGTTTGAACAACATGAAGGAATCCCATTGCCTCAGCTTGAAGAGATGATAAAACCTGATTCAGCTGTGCATGTCCTGCCCCTATGAATTTTCCATTATGATCTCTCAATATCCAGTCCACTCCAATAGATGTGTTGTTTTGTATATAGCTACTGTCAAAATTGCATTTCAACCATCCTTCCTCAGACGGTTCCCATTGGCTGTTTCGTTGCATAAAGAATATCGAACGACTTTTCTTATTGTCCTTTAAAATGACTGATGCCCATTCCATAGCACCATTAATCCCTCGGTTGGCATTCATCATTTGGATGTGAGTTTTGTTTTTAAAAAAATAAACTCATTACGGGATTTCCAGATTGTCAATACAATCCAAAAAGGTAGGATTTGTTGATCTGTATTGAACTCCTTTCTTTCATGAATTTGAAACATACGTTGAAGATTCTCTTCAAGATCCATCGAAGGATTTTGGAACTGGGTCAGTCATGTACATCGCCAAATAGCTTGGGCATGTAGACATTGATACAAAACGTGGTTTATTGTTTCATCTTAAGGCAACATCGCTGACATATAGGAGACATAACGATATTCCTCGAAATCAGTCTCATTGCCGTTGGTATAGCTCCCGTAAGCACTTTCCATAAGAATACTTGAATCCTTGGCATGATACTCATGTTTACTTATATAAGAATTTTTTTGTTAAAAGTGCGCATATCAAGATAACAAATACACTAAAACCTCTATAAGTAATAATAATAATGTTGGAACTTTGAAATTTTATTAGTTTATAAAAATATTAATTAATCGATAAATAATTAATTTATAGAGAGAATTTGTTTTTCTTCCATAATCTTCTAAAAAAAATTCAAATGATGTTATATTTTAGAATTTAAACGAATATGCCTGTGAAAATGATATGCACAAACTTAAAATTACGATTAATAATTTTAACAATCACAATAGAATAGCTGTTAATAGCATACTAAATTATCCATATAAAAATATACATGTTCATAAGTTCAAATTTTATAAAACATTGTGGCTACTATCTTTATTGTTGATGATAAAACTAACTAAAGACAATATTACAATACAATACATTTGTAAATAGTTACATGTAAGAAAATCAATTACCACATCTAAAAATCTTCACAAATTTTGGATATATTTTAAAAAATAACACTAAAAACTATTGATATAATAAGTAAAGAGATGTGTTCTAATGAGATTTCAACTTTAAGTACAAAATAAACAACACATTAGTCATATTTTAGTATATTATCTTACCTATATATACATAAATTTATATAATTATTAATTTATGTTATTATGGGGACCATATATTTATATATGGGTTTCTAAGAAATTATTATCTAATTATCTTATCGAATTTTGTTAATTTTTACATTGTCCCAACTCAGAATCGGCAAAATTTATTATTTTATCGTGTTTATTCACTTATGGAGTATTAATTTATAGAGGTTTTACTTTATTCACTATGTTGAATATCTTTTTAATTCTACATAAAACATCATTTAATAGCTAATTAAAAATAATCCAACCGAGGGAATAGTAATTAATTTTCAAAGAAAATCTCATTTTATTTCGTAAAACTAAAATCTACTCCCTCTGGTTTTTTTATAAGAGATTTTCCCTAAAAGCACAGGAATTAAGAAAATCTTTTTTTTTTTGCTTGAAACATTAAACACTACCGTAACAGCATTTAGTTATCCAATTAGGAAGAAGAGTATTAATGTTTCATGATAGTACCGAGACTACTAATGAGTATAATTAATTAAATTTTACATGAAAATGAGAAGCTCTTATAAAAAATAACAAAACAAAATGTCTAACTCCCTTATAAAAAAATGGAGGGAGTAGTATTTATAATTAAAATATCATGTGTGTGAATCGGTTCTTAGTCAACGCGAATTAAACCCGCTTGAAACCGTTATCCACAATAGACTAACTCGTGAGACTTGCTCTTTTGGGCATCTAAAATTAGAGCCATAATCAATCCTATAGCAGGCGTTTTGATGCCCGACCCAAGGGTTCTCAGCCTGAAACACCCCCATGGCTTCAACATTTAGCCATTTCAGGCATATTTGACATTGATGTATAACTTTGTCAATTTACATAATTTTAAGCCCAAAACTGGTTATATTATCTATTTTTTTATTAGCACAGAGCCGGCTTACATGTTTTATAGTCTAGAATTGGTTGTATTATCTGTCTGTTTGTGCATATGGTAATTGTGTTTTTCCAAATTCCATTTCATAGAACCAAGTGGTGGTAGTGGGAGGTTCTCTTCTGTGGTGATAGTAGGCCATGTTGGTCAAGACCAGGGATCGACTCCCCACGGGAGCGGAATTGCAACATTTAATCCATTTGATCACCGAGGCTTTCACATAGTCTCTCTGAACCCCAAGATTAGTCGGTGTTAGGGGAATGATGCGCGGATCCTCGATGCAATAGGACTTGCCATCCTGCATCGGTCGGAGTCGGCGGTTACCTAATTCAGCCGGATCACCTGATTTACCAAAAAAAAAAAAATTCATTTCATAGGACTTGCAAATTGTGGCGGATTTGTGGGTGAGAAAGATGTGCAAAAGTACATGGCTAACAAAAATTCTTTAAACTGAGGACCCAATTTTAATTTTTTTTTATAAAAAAATTTGAACTAAGGACTCGATTTTTCACATTTTTTACTAATCAAGGGTCCAATATTACTATATGGCACATGGTCCATTATGTCTTTGAATCTCTCATGCGTGCAAGAATTGGTCCGTATATGAAAAGTTAGAAATGGTTAATCATTCTTGTGGTTAACCCGTAAATGTTAGTACATCGATTTTGAGCATGCATTCTCCATTAGGGTGGTAAATATTATGATGATGATTACTCATATAGGTTTGCACCAATAAGATCTTTCACAAACCAAGGATTGTGTGGAGAATTTGCCGTATAGGTTTAAGCTAGTAAGACAAAACATAGTTGCTTCGAGGAAGTGAAACAGAGGATTTCGTAACCTCTCCTCTAACCGCATAGGCTTTGGCGATCAGGACAACACTACGACATGCTCTCAGCTATGGTTTCGACATCTTACAAGTTCAATCCGACTGCCAAGAGCTCATCCGGTCCATCAATCGGAATGATCAATTAAAAGAAATCATAGGAATCGTCTACGATATCAAATCTCTCTCTAAGTACTTTCGTTGTATTTCTTTTGACTTCATTCCTCGCTCAGCTAATATGTTGCAAAACAGACAGTCACTTCGTGACTCGTGTATTTTTGCCTTAACAGGTTTTTAATTGAATGAAAGGATGTTAAAAAAAAAAAGTTTAAGCTAGTAAACAAGTCTAATTATCTACGAAAATCATTATGATCCTTCTTGTCCCCTATAAACGCATTAAATAGCAAAACTGACACAGTATTTGTTTTTACAGATTTTGGGGATTAGTTTGAGTTTTGGTCCAAGATCTATTCCGGTTATATATATATGAAAATCCTTTACCAAAGAAAAAAACTTGCACATCTTCTTGTGTTCGTTTGTCTTCTTCAATCCAATTGTATCTCTATTAATTCAGTTTCTTAACCACCGAGATAAACTTGTATAGGGTATTAAAAAGTAAAAATTAGTTTTCTTACTATGTACTCCCTCCGTATCAGAAAGGTTGATATTCTGGTTTTTTTTTTTTTTTAGCAGAAAGGTTGATGTTTTGCATTGTAATTAATGCATTTTTTTTTACCAAGTCACTTGGTTAATTAATTAAATTTCTTTTTACAAGACTAATTAATTGCAGCATTTAGGGAGAGGAGGTGAAAAGTCAAATTTCATGTTTAAGTACAATACGAATTTTTTTTGTTTCTTCTTAATCCTTTTTTCTTCTCAATCCTTAATTTTTTTATGAAAATAAAATAAAGCAAGAAGAAGGCATGAAAAAACTTGAAAGAAGAGGAAGAAGGAGAATATTCAAGGGATGTTTATTCAAATCAATCAAAAAATTCTCTTTCATTGCTTTCAAGTGGTAAATTTAGATCAAAACTATGAAAAACCATAGATGATTTAACTAAATGGTGTAAATCTATGTCAATATATATATAAAGATCAATCATCAATGTAACATAATTATATTGGTTTTGGTTCCATTCTAATTTTTTTTTTTGAGTAACTTAATGGTGGCTCCAAGTTTAATTTGCTTTAAACAAAATTTCGATGGTTTTGTGTAATGTGATCTCATTTGTAGAAATATGAAAGGACCAAAAAAATGAGTGTTTAAGGCTATATTAATTATAAAAAGAAAGTGGTGTTAATACCAATATTGGAAACCAAACCGTGTATTAAACTAATCACACAAAAAAAATGATTAGTTAAGGTTCTTTCTTAATATATGTGAAAAATCCATAACATTAACATTTCTGATAGAGATGGAGTATAAAAAAAACCCTAAAACAATACTTCCTCTGTTTCATAATAAGTGTCATTTTGACACTTTGCACACAAATTAATAAAACATATTGAAAATTCAATTATACTCTCCAAATATATAATAACTCTTGGAATTCTTCATTAAAACTGAGGTTAAATTAGGTATTTTGTGCTAAAATTTGCATTGAAAATTTAAAGTGACGCTTATTATGAAACAGAAACAAAATCCTTAAACGATACTTATTATGAAACGGAGGGAGTAGTTACAATCAAATAGAAGAAGTTGCAAGAATTATTTTAGTACTTCTGATCGATCACGTGATTAAGATGATTAATGTTGCTTAAAGAGACTACCGGTTAAGGAAATTATGCTGTTATCGTGTTCGGAAAATGTTGTACAACAAAGTTTGTATTTTTCTTTGGAAATTGAAGCAACTTGAGCGACAAAAGAGGCCAATGATCTTCTGCTTTTGTCGCTTCAATCTCTTCAGTCTTCTCTCTCATTCCTTTCGAGTTTTTTATTTTATTCTTTTTTAGTTTCTTCTTTGTAAAATTTTGTGTACACTCTCATATATTATGCACTCTCACAATTACTCCTATGTGTTAAAATTTTCTCAAGCTGTTTAAATCAGACAGAAGCAGGTAATGTACTTCAGTTTTTATGCGTGCTCTGCTGCACATACAGTACGCACATAGACAAGCAGTATGATCCGTCAATCGTCATTCTTGAATTGCAATGAAATGGTTAAGCCTAATTAGCAAAAATGGCACCATGAAATAAGATATGGATTTTATTTTAAGAAAGAAAATTAATATTAAAATGGGAATTACTTTTCTTTTTCCTATGTCCATGCACTTGAATACTTAATGGATGAGGCTTCTTAAAATCTCCTCCAAACTGATTTAAAGAAATCGATTGGATCGGGTTTCAATACAAGAGTATGGCATGATCGATGGATACCAGTAGTCCCGTCCACACCAGCACTAGATAACGGTGTTTTCCATGACCCTAATTTCTATGTTAGACATTTGATCGATCACACCACTAAAGAATAGAAAATGAAAACCTTGCAGAATCTAATAGCCCTAGAGGATATCCCGCTAATTCGGAGTATTAATCTGAGTCGAGGCTATAAGGCGGATGTCTATTGTTGGAATCATACAAAGTCCGACATTTATTCGGTAAAATCAGGATACACACTCGCAAATCAGCTAAAGGAAGATGAAATATTTCATGTTGCAGGCAGTCTCGGGATGTGTTCATGTGAGTAATAATCTTGCAGATCGTCACTGCGGTACAGACCGATTCTGTTTGAGATGCGGAGCGGAGGTTGAATCGATCAATCACCTACTCTTCGAATGTCCTTCACCAGTCTACACCTGGGCAATTTCAGGGATTCCATCTAGTCCGGCTTCATTCCCGAGTGAGTCGCTATACAAGAATTTTGATTATCTCCTTTGACGTGCAAAAGAAGATGAGGGCAATAGAGACTTCCCTAGAGACATTTCCGTAGATAATTTGGTATATTTGGAAGGCCAAGAATGACAAAGCCTTTAATGGTAAAG
The DNA here is from genome assembly GCA_002933935.1 of Eutrema yunnanense. Classification (NCBI taxonomy): domain Eukaryota; kingdom Viridiplantae; phylum Streptophyta; class Magnoliopsida; order Brassicales; family Brassicaceae; genus Eutrema; species Eutrema yunnanense. The sequence continues at coordinate 528,396 of PKML01037409.1, forward strand.
AGATCTCTCCTATAGATACCATGCAACTCGCTATCCATGAAGCACAAAACAGGAAAGTAGCACAAATGGTCTCGCAATTAGGTGAAGAAAATGACCATCAATCGGGTACCCCCAAAGGTGAAGATAGTAGTGGATCAAGCCATCGTTTCCAAATAGACGCATCTTGGGTAGGTGACGATGTTAATTTTGGCGGCGGTTGTGTTATTAAGCTCTTGAACGGAAGACGTAGTTTTGGCTCTTTTGCGAAGGAAAAAACTTTATCTCCCCTTCATGCAGAATTTAATACGCTTTTATGGGCCATGAAAACCGTTCTAATGTTGGGAGAATCGTCTATGTCGTTCAAATCGGATTGCCTCCAGATGGTTAAGTTGATCGATAAAGAGTAAGAATGGCTCGCTTTGGCTTCGAAAAATGATGAGTTTTATCATCTTCGTTCCACTTTTACTCAATTTCATATTTCTTATATTCATAGTGTGCTAAATGTCCGTGCCGGCTTCCTTATAAAAAGGGTCCGAGAGCACGTGGTAATGTTTTTTTTCATGTACATTCTTTGATTCCGAACCGGATGGATGAACCTATATTGTCTCTTTTAGATATGTTACCTAATAAATACTCTCTATGTTTCTTATTAATAGATTTTCTAGTTTTTTTGTTTCTTAAAGATGGATTTTTAAGGTTTCAATGCATTTTTTACTAATAAATGATACTAACTTTTCAATTTCAAAAAGCATTTATTAAAAGTAATTGAATTTTTTGAATTATATTGGTTTAGATTTTTTTTGTTTTAACTTGAAACTGAGTTATCCTCATGAAGATTCAACACAATAGAGACTGGAACATAATTATAGATTACAAAGATCTGATTCGATACTATTGGTTTAGATTTATGAGAAATTGTTTAATGTAAAACATATATATATTTATAATTGAATATTAATTTTTTCCTCAATATATGTGAAAACTCTAATTTTTTTTATCAATAATAAACAGAGGGAGTATCGTTTTAACATTTAATTTTGTTTGACAAAGTATGTATTTTCAATGCATAATTTTTTTAAAAAGTTTTAGTTTTAATCTCATTCTCTTAGTATGTTAATTAGAGAAAAATATTATTTAATATAATAGAAATTTTAATATTTTATTAATATGTATACAAATATATTAAAACGACAAACGGAAGTATATTTTTTAGTATAGAATTTATCTCTTATTTTTTTTTAATAAGGATACATTCGATACCCAAATAGACACAAACTAATTCTTTGAAAAGTGGTACATGACGATAGTCCCCTCTCGGGTTTTTTCACGGATTCGATAAGTATTAAGTCCATGCTCGCCTGACTAAGTGAAATAATGTGATGAAAACCGCTTATGCGGGAGGTGTCAATCACTGGTCTAGAATTTATCTCAATATCCAGTTTTCCAAAAATATGTTTTTACAAAATAAAAAGTTTGCGATTGTTTTCAATGAAATCTCCAGGACATTGGCTTACCTCCCGCCTGCACATTGAAGCCGATATGAATTCCATTTATTTAGTAAAAGCTGACAATCAGAGTATTTATTATTATTATCATTATACACCATGCAATACTATAGTACAATCAACGACACATGTAAAACTTTGTACAGAGTATCTCTCGTCAGAAGATTACATGCATGTACCTTTATCTCTTTTTCTTTTTTTTTAACAAAGACACATCCCAAGTTCAAGTTGACAGAGACTAATTCTTTGGAGAGTGATACACGACAATAGCCCCCTCTCGGGTTTTCTCACGGGTTCGATAACTATTAAGCACATGCTCACTTGACCAAGTGGAATATTGTGATGAAAGCCGCTTATATGGGTATCGATCCCAGGTCTAGAATTTATCTATATATCCACTTTTCCAAAAATATGTTTTTACAAAATAAAAAGTTACCGATTGTTTTCAATGAAATCTCCGGGACATCGGCTTACCTCCCGCCTGCACATTGAAGCCGATATGAATTCCATTTATTTAGTAAAAGCTGACAATCAGAGTATTTATTATTATCATTATACACCATGCAATACTATAGTATTATTTATTAAAGCTAAGTACAATTGTTATCC
>PKML01037409.1:530540-552854 GCA_002933935.1 Eutrema yunnanense
GCGAGTTAGAATTTTCCCGACCCTCGATGAATTTTCGTCGAGCTTAACCATAAGTTCGATATGAGGGGCAGGCTTCCCAACACATGTGCCTTGCTTTGATCGATTAACCGAAGGAAATGTCACTTTATAGGACTCTTGTGTTGGATCATGGAGAGTCATGAAGGTAAGCGAAGAGCACGCCTCTGTCATCCCTTCATAACCAAACCAAACACGCATAGAGTTTAGTGTAAAAAGATTAATGAAAAAACGGTTTGATTTGAAAAACTGACATGCCAATGACTCACTCACCATATGCTGAAAGTATTTTTGCTCTTGGGAAGATTTGTGCAGCGTCTTTTAGGAGTTCGCTTGACAAAGATCCACCTCCATTTAGTATCTTTCTCACACCGCTGTTTTGAGCTTCATTTTTCATTGTCCTTTGGGTAAAAATTTTCAGCTCATCAACATTTTTTAAGACCAATATTGACTTCTCCTGAGGAATTTTGTTCACATCTCTTTTTACCTCTTGGCACCAACTAGATCAGCCATCATAGCTGGGACTGTGATGAAACATGTCACACGGTGTTGTTCCATAACTTGAAGGGCTGTTTCAGCATCAAACTTTGGCAGCAGGACATGGCAAGCTCCAACCATTAGCATGGCCATGGCTGATGACAGACCGCCAATATGAACTAATGGTGATGTATGCAAATAAACCTGCAGAAAAAGAAATCGCACGGTGAAGAGAGACATTAAGAGGCTGTTTACTTAAAGAAGCATTCAGCTCTATAGAATTCACTGAAGACAACAGATAAATGGAGGTAAAAGGCGTACATCATCCTCACCGTAGCCAACAATAGCAATCTTGGCTAGAGACTGCGTGATGAACGCTAAGTGGCTTATCGTTACACCCTTGGGTCTTCCCGTTGTACCTATCGGCAAGAAGAAACAAAAAGAGATCAAGTAAGCTGAGGATTACTATGGGAAAGAAGAAAGCAGAATTAAACATGTTGTCACCAGAAGTGAAGCATATCACAACAGCGTCATTAGGAGCCCAAGCGTAGGTTGCTAAGGAAGGAACCAGCAGGTGCTGTTTAAGCATTTCAGTTGTCAAAACTGCCCGGCAACAAGACAAATTAGGCCACAATTGCATCTCTTAACCGTTGAATTCTAAGGTTTATAAACAAAACATACATTGGTTATGTTCATTTGCAAATTCTGTTGAGGTAGACTCCATCAACACATTCCATTTCAAGGAAGGTATATCGATGTTCTGAATGCACCACGAGACACAGGTCTCATCGGTTACCAAGAGCACGGGTTCTACTAGCAGCATTGCCATCTTTGCTTCTTTCAAGCTCTGCCCTTTCGCAAAAATACATCATCAAGAACACAACAAGATCTGTCAGAAACTCTTTTGTATGCATACAAAGTCTTGGACTTTAAAAACTGATACTGACCCATCTGTAATTCAAAGGAGCAACTACTCCACCAACCAATGCAACAGCCAATAACCACTCCAAGAACAAATCACTGAAACCACACAAACAAAAACCAATCTTATTACCTAACATTCAATGGGTCGGATTCAAAATCGACATATTCAAATCTAAAACCTGCAGTGTCACTTCAACGGAAGTCAGCATAAAACAATCGTCTTCCTTCTAAAGTCCTAATTCATTCGTTCAAATTTGAATTCTATAAATAAGAATGAATAATGCTATACGACCTGTTAAGGGCAGCAATTGCGACGACGTCTCCGTTTCGAAGGCCAAGACGAATCAATCCGCCGGCGAGGCTCAGTACGTCATCGACGAACTCCCGGCCGGTGCGTCTCCGGTTGCCGTAGACAGTGACGACGGCGTTCCGTTTGACGGAGGCTAGCCGAGTCAAACACTGACAGATGTGGGGCCGAGAGTAATTAGCCATCTCTTACCTCATCGAGGTTTATTTGGAGAAGAAGAAGATGTGGAAGATGTGGAGATGTGGAGAAAAGGCGCGGGATTTGTTGTTCTTCTTCCATTGATGACGTGGCAGTACATGTCATCGCTTCGGTGACCTCTCCTTATCTTATCTTGTAAGAGAAATCTAATTTGGTTAATAATATTTGGGCCTAGTCCATCATAAATAAATGGGCTTTCTTAGTATACTGAAACGACCCATAGTATTACATTTTTTTTCTTTTCAACATTTGATTTCTTTCATTTTAAGCTCTTGAAATACATCGTACGCAATGAGTTATCAAATCTGTTGATAGAACGACAGTGAATCTAACAATGGATGTGTCGATAGCACATTATCAACAAAACCAAAATGATGGAAATTAGTCACTTTAGCTTATGACTTTGAAAGGCTCATACCTTCGAATCTCGTTAAAACAAGAACCGTTGTATCTTCAGATCTTGTACAAACTATTACACAAGATGACAAATCAGTTATGTATTTGAAACGTTTTCTCACGACTATATATCTATTCCACAAAAATCTAGGATGGGTCTCTAATTAATTTAGGATTATCACATCGGATACCACTATAACCATCACTACCCTAAGTTAATCACAATACCCCCTCTCTTTAAGTGAAACGACGAAAATACCCCTGAGCTTTTTAAAATGAAATATCACCACCAGTATCCCCTAGTATTATCTAGTATTACACTCGAGTATTACCCGTATATTACCCAGTATTACTGGGTTATACCACGCAGAGGGGATTCGAACCCTGGTCGCTCGAGCGCAGGTGACGCGCATGGAGCTCGCAACCACTGAGCTCCCGTGTTTTTCGTTGTCCTCTTACCGATTTAATTCTATTTAACCTTTACAACCATTCATTAAGGATAAAATTGACATTTTACCAGAGAATGAGATTTGTGATTAAAATTTGAGAAGAGTGGTATATGAGGTGAGTACCCATTAATTTATAGTAGGAAATTACCCTTTCGAATAAAGATTAAAATTCTTGTTTTATAGAAAGAGAACCTTGGATACCACTCAACTAAAAATGCGACTTTGTTGTTAATTTACCGGTTACGCCATTTCGTTTTCTAAAAATCTTATTAAACCATTTTTCTTTTTTTGAATGCTGAATAATAATTTATTAAAAAAATCAAAATATCAAAAGGTTTACAAAAAAACTGAAAAATAGGGAATCGAAGTAAATAACTGACATCTTTTTGCGTATGTATGTCTAATAAAAATTCTTTATATTAATTGCTCCATTTTTGCTTTTGGCATGATTAAATCTCCACTAATATGATCTTCATAGAAATTCAAAAACACTTATTAACGTTTCAGACTGAATTGACAACGGCTGCTACTCTCTTTTTATTGCTCCATTAGGAGCCACCGAGACAAGACAACTCTTTATATTGCTCCATTGATAACAACAGAGTCACTGAGATCACAGTTCTAAACAGTAGATTAACTAGTAGTCTGCATGTCAGATCGTCTTCCGGAATAATTGTGGTTTGCGACGAGAAACCCATGAGCACCGAATGAATAACTATCAACGATTGAAGCAGGGAAAAACCATTGCCACCATTCGCTTCTAAGTCTCTCAGTTACCGCTTCGAAACGGTTCAACTGAACGAAGACTTTTATCTTCTCAAATCTATTATAAAAATTCCACGAAAAAATGAGCAAAAACTTTGTCATATCTAAAATAAATAAGAAAAATCCAAACAAATAAAATAAAATAGCAAAAAAAAAACAACTAAACCGATGCCGGAGCTATAGAAACCTCCGACTATCGTCATGGATCCACATAGGAACATCTTCTTTTTTATTTTTCTTTAATCTATGTCAATGTCAATAATACTCTCGAGATAATCAAATCTGAATGTTGTCGTTATATTACTAGTTACAGCAATAATCTACCTTTTTCATAATTCGTTTAAGTTCCCGTAAATTTAGGGCCAATATCCGACAAAGAAACTCACGAGAGTCGAGAGAAACTGTTCTTAGCCGACGTGGAATAAATAAACATTTTCACTGGAAGCAAGTAAGCAACAATTTTTTATTTTGTTCACGGGAGGGATTACTTTTGAAACGGTGCCGTCTCGTCTTGATTAAATTTCTCATACAAATAGCATTCGTTCTCACTTAACGGGGGTATGTAAGTTTGTTAATCTCCAAAGCACAAAAATGGCTTCACACAGAACCGTTTTGTTTCCACCGTCGATCACACTCATGATCGTGTTCATTATCTTCGAATCAACGACGACCATTGATGCTAGAGAATTACGACCGTCCGATCACGGGCTCGAGGACTACTACGAACCAGGCGAGTCATCGTCGGAGATGACGTCATTCTTCGGACCCCCTTCTTCAAATGAGCTGACGTCGTCGACATCACCGTCTAGCTCGACATTGCCTAGTGCGGTGAAATCTCCAATGACGACGTCACCAAAAGGCCGGGATGATGATGATCACGTGATGAGTCACCACGTGCTTGTTGTGGGGAGCTTGGTGTGTGCACTCTCCGGCGTGGCTTTGATGGTCGCTTCTGCTCTCATTTATTTTCTTGGTTACCCGAAATTACCAAGTTCGTCTGTTAATTGTGACCATAACAATACCAAATAGAGAAGGAAAAAACGAGTCTTTTTTTTTGTCTCTAGTTTTATGAATTGATTCAAGAAAATAAAGATGTTGTCTACGTAATTTGTTCGTTATTGTAGAAAGCAAATATTAATATTTTGGTTTTCTTTAATTCAAAAGAAGGAAGAAAATTAACATAACCGGAGAAAATTGGTTCGGTTTGGGAAAAAATTGCCAATTTGGTTCGGTTCTTTGGAAAACTATAATAAATTATTTTACGCAATAATAATTAAAAGCTTGCAAGCGTCAGTTGGAGGAGTCGAAAAGAGGGTCGAAAGGAGAAAGCTTTGACCTTTGAGGAGTTTCAAAGGATCGTGTAGCTTACTGTATTTATAAACCCTATTTCATCATCTTCCTCAATCGATTATTCCACTATTGTTTCAATTTAGATTCCGACGAAACTGATCCTCTCTCCGATCGATTATTAGCAAATGTCTCACTCTGCTGTTTCCCAGGTCAGATCATTTTCGCTGTTTTTATTTAGTCAACGATTGGTTTTCTCATCTTTCTCCTGATGATTCTGGGCCGAGGAAATTTTGAAATCTCTGTTTGTTTAGGGTTTCAATCCGGGTTAATGTTTCCTTGTCTGTTTGCGGAGAAAACGAGGGAAATTTTTTGAATTTAGTTGTTCTGGGGTTTTATGATCCTTGATCTGGGTTTATGCTCGATTTTGGCTTAGTATTTGCTATTTGGGGTTTGCGGGAATTATAAGTAAAGAATGAGACTTCAATGGGAAAGAGAGTTTTAGATCCGATGGAATTTTGTTATTTTCTCTTCAGGCTGCTGCTGTCTCAGTTCCAATTGGAAACGAACGTTCTCTTAGAAGATCCATCTTCAAGGTGTTGCATCCAATCTCTTAAATACCTCCCATTTTACATATAAGTTTCAAGCATGAGATTGTGTTTGTTTGGTTTCATCTTAGTTTGATCTTAAACCATTCTCTTGCTTGTGTGCTCTACCATTTTCTTCCTGCAGCAGAACAATAGCATAAGCTTCAACAACAGCAAGCCATGGTCATCTTCCTTGGCATTGGACCAGAAAACAACAAGCATAAGAGATGCAAGACGGTACACAAACACAACAATATGCATGTCAGTTCAACAAACAACTAGTTCCAAGGTTTCCGTCTCTCCTATAGAGTTGGAAGATCCCAAGGATCCTCCTTTGAACCTGTACAAACCCAAGGATTCTTACACAGCTAAGATTGTCTCCGTGGTGCGAGTCGTGGGCCCGAAAGCTCCAGGAGAAACTTGTCATATCGTGATCGATCATGACGGTAATCTTCCTTACTGGGAAGGGCAGAGTTACGGTGTGATCCCTCCCGTAAGTCATGTCCCTTCTGCTGTTACATGGTTTCATTGTCTTCAAATTGTTACCACCATTCTTAATTTTTGACTCCATAAATAAACTGGATCTTGTGCGTGTAGGGTGAGAACCCGAAGAAACCGGGAGCGCCACACAATGTGCGCCTGTACTCGATTGCATCAACGAGGTATGGAGATTTCTTTGACGGTAAGACAGCGAGTTTGTGTGTACGTAGAGCTGTTTATTACGATCCCGAGACTGGAAAAGAAGATCCTTCAAAGAACGGAATCTGCAGCAACTTCCTATGTGATTCAAAGCCCGGAGACAAGATTCAAATCACTGGTATGTAAACTAACCTAGTAAATCACATACGTATAGACCCCTTGGAACAAGAGCTTTTGACTTAATATACATTCCGGAAACCAGGTCCATCGGGGAAGATAATGCTATTACCAGAGAATGATCCAAACGCGACTCACATAATGATAGCCACGGGAACAGGAGTGGCTCCTTTCAGAGGCTACTTACGTAGAATGTTCATGGAAAACGTATCAAACTTCAAATTCGGCGGCTTAGCTTGGCTCTTCTTAGGCGTGGCCAACACCGACAGCCTTCTATATGATGATGAGTTTAGCAAGTACTTAAAAGACCACCCGGAGAACTTTAGGTTCGACAAGGCGTTGAGCAGAGAGGAGAAGAACAAGAAAGGTGGAAAGATGTATGTGCAGGACAAGATTGAGGAGTACAGCGATGAGATCTTCAAGCTTTTGGACAATGGAGCTCATATTTACTTCTGTGGGCTTAAAGGGATGATGCCTGGGATTCAAGATACGCTCAAGAGAGTTGCAGAGGAGAGAGGTGAGAGCTGGGACCTGAAGCTTTCTCAGCTCAGGAAGAACAAGCAGTGGCACGTTGAAGTCTATTAAGCTCAATATCGTATCGTATAATAAATAATTGAATTGATGTGAGTCGAGTTTTCAAGCATGATTTATCCTGAAATTTGTTGGTTTGAAGAAAGAGAAATTCTTTGGAATATTCTTAGAGAACAAAACTATGGATCATCGGTTATGTAATGACGTGAGACATCAAGAAAACGACATAAGGCATTTAATAAAGTTGAGAGAATAATATTTTTTCTTTTATGTGTTGCAATAAACCCAACCAATAGTAGTTTTATACTCCATATTACAAAGATATTCGAATCGATAGGAGCAAAAGTAAGTAATTTTTGTATGAAATCTCAAATAATAAACCATCGGTTTAAATAACAAATTAGCTGAACAAATCGAATTTGGTTTTTGGTGTGTTGTATAATAAACGGAGTTTACATCAAACCAAACCAGAGATTGGTTTCTTGTCTCTCGAATTCGCTTTCGATGACTCACACAATGGGAAATATTATTTAAGTTTCGGGCAGCAGGTCCATAAGAACTCGTGGAGTAAAATCAAGTAAGTGAGCTAGTTCGGGCAGATCTGCCCGTAATCTGCTACGTGCAATCTGAAACGCTTCTCACATTCTCCACTTGTACGATCGATATTGCCTCCGCAGACTCCGCACCAGTTGTTACAAACCGTGCCGTTTTTCTCACTTCCTGAAGCGTTAGGACGGCATGATGTTTGTGACTTATGGAGAAGGACGCTCTGAAGTGTGAGGATGGAAATTGCGGAATAACTTGCGGAAGGGAAGAAAACGACACTCTCTCTCTATTCATTATTTCTTCTCGGAGACTTTGAAGAAGAGGAACAGACAATTGCAGAGGTAAAATTCTATGTAACCTTGTTTTGAAATTATAGCTTTTGACTGGTTTCCTGAAAATTTTGTTTTTGCTGTTTAGGATTTAGTGGGCTTTTTTTTTGTTCTGGGTTGTTAGTTATGAATTGTTGGGTAAATTTTGTATTCTGATTTGGTTCTGGAAAATTTAATTCTCAGTAGCTTGGCTGTTTAGTATAAGCATGAGGTTAATTGGGATTTTGATAATTCTGATTCTTCAATTTACTAGCTTTTCAAGAATCATGTACTGACTGTATTTTTTGTTGTTAAAACTTTCAGAGTTCTGGTTTTGGACATTAAGCTCATGAGTCATGACTTCTTCAATCCATGAGCTTTCTAGTTCTGCTCTCTCTTCTTTATTCATTTCATGTTTACATTGCTACCCTTTTTTGGTGGCTCTTTTGTTAAGCTTTTGTGTATTCTTGTCCAGCTAACGTTGAAAGTCATGAGAAGCAAGAACAGAGAGATTCTCAACTCCAACCACCAATTCCTCCAGGAAGAAATTCTGAATCACTTGCTACAAGCTTAGTCTACTCGGAACAGCTTCCTCACTCCATGGTAAAACCCAAACTGTTTCATCAGAGCTTTTATGTTTGGTTTAGCTTCTTGCAACTCTCTTTATCTCTGTATAGATGTTTTTATCACACCTCTCTTGATTACTGCTGCTAATCAATAATTAGATATGCCAAACTCTTGTTTTTTTAAGCTAATTTGTGGTGCTGCTCGTCATACGTACCCTTTAGTTAGATCTTCTAGTTGACATTTTGTAGTTTAACTACTTCTTACTATCGCCTTTCTGCATTCTCAGACAATATACAAGTAACAATTTTTTTCGTTTTTATGTGTTTTATACTTTACATTGAAGGGCCCTGGACACTACCCATATCCAGATCCTTACTACAGAAGCATATTTGCACCGCCTTGTGCGTATCCTCCACATGCTGGGGTATTACCACGGTTTTCCTGATCCGGGTAAATGTAGTTTTAACAGTTGGACTTATGTTAACAGCTTATTACAAATCATTGTCAGGTACATCTACAGTTAATGGGAATCCAGCAACAAGGTGTTCCTCTACCATCTGACGCAGTCGAGGAACCTGTTTTTGTTAACGCAAAGCAATACCACGGAATACTAAGGCGCAGGCAATCTAGAGCAAAACTTGAATCTCAGAATAAAGTTGTCAAGTCACGCAAGGTACAAACTTAAAGACTCGCGTTTTGTTATGGTTCCTTACTTCTTTTGGATAAATCTTGAGTGTCTATTCGCAGCCGTATTTGCATGAATCTCGGCATTTGCATGCGATAAGACGACCAAGAGGATGTGGCGGTAGGTTTCTCAATGCCAAGAAGGATCACGAAAACAGTCATGAAGAAAACTCCAACCTTAGCTCTGATAAATCCGCCATGGCTACTTCTAGTGGTACAACTTAAGAAGGTCGTCCATACGTAACTTTGCCTCTGTTTGGTCTCAGATCATCGTCTTTAGTGTATGATCTACAAATCTTTGTAGAAAATGTATAGGTTTTTGGGAGCAATTAGGTCAGCGTCAAGTGGGTTTTAGACTTGTGATTAAAAAATAAAACCCACGAGGAAGAAAGGAAATAAAGAAATGTCATGAAGTTTAAGCTTAAGAAACAATGCTACTGATATTGTTCTGTTGTAAGAAATTTTGGTTATAAAACGAAGAATGAGAGAATCCACACAAAAAATGTTTGGGAATATACTTCAAAATGTAATCGATGCTATGTTGACTGCAAATATATTTAAACAACTTTCAAATATGCAAAAACAATCGAACGGAAATCTGATTATTATTATTTTGTGGTAAAACTGCAATACAAATTTCAACATGTTTTATGTTAAAAACATAACGTTTTTCGGGTCGAGGCCATACTGTACTGGCCCATTAGCCCAATTTCCTCACAGAGAGAAGAGGAGTTGAATTCTCGATGAGAAAGTGCAGTCTTTGGTAGTCTTATTTCCACTAGACTATTGAACATATCGTATAAAATCAACTCAAATTATATACTATCATATCAAACTTTTCTTATGAATTTTCGATGTTCTTGCTCTCTCAACTTATGATTAAAGAAGAAAATTTAACGATCCCATGATAGGAATACAATTGTGCAAGACGTTGGTGACGTGGTTCATAACCAAGAGAGGAGAAGAAGATCGGTTATGAAGATCAAACGAAACCGGAAGTTCAGGGATTGAGTCAACTACTTAATCCTGATTTCATTTTCTTTGCTTTGTTTCTTTATGTCGTGCAAATAAGGGAGAATTGGTCCACCTTGTTTCAAGGAACCATAAACCCACATTTCCATTTCCCTGTTTTGTAGGAATCTGTTGATTCCAACGCTTTGTTGTTTCCTTATTTAATCAATGAGAATAACCAAAAAGAGGTAGTCTTAACTACCCAAAGAAACTTGTGTTGTGTTTTGAGTTCTTGTCTTTAGCTTAATCGGGTTTAAGCTTTGTCTTCTTAGAGATTCTTAGCTTTGATCGGGTTCAAAGCTTGGGACCTTTAACTGTCTGGGCAACCATGAATGGGATGCAACCATGAATGAGATTAGATACTTGAAAAGATTTGACGGTCAATATATCAAACTCGTAGTTCATAGTGGTTTGAATCTTACGAGGTATTGTGATTTAGATAAGACAGCTTATTCGCTTGCAAAATATTCTTTAATAGGCTATCTACTTTTTTGGTAGATCACTTATCATGGAAGATATAAAAGCAACCCGTAGTTTTGTTTTATGGCGACGAAAAGTTAAGTCAAATTGTTACGCAAGCTTTTACACTCTTTTTTTGTTAGGCAAACAAGTTATATTCAACTGTGTTATGACATTTTACATGCACTCCATATCGCCTCAAACCTATTTTTTAATCGACGTACTAAACACATCGAAATTGAATTTCCAATTCATAAGATGACTTATTAGTTTGATTTACCTCTTCGCGCATTATCAACTAGCCGCCAAACTTCCCGGTCATGTTGAACCTTTGATGGTCTCATTGTCAAGTTATGCATTAGTTAACTTATAGGAGAATATCTACTATGATATCATTGATATTAACATATTTGTGTATATATAAATCTGAAATATTCCGTGTATTCGTAAATTGAGTAAGTTAGCTCTATATAACTATATACTGTATATGTTTATTTGGCGATGGATTAACATTACCGAAAACTTATAACAAAACTTTTGGTACTTTTTAGAAAATTATTGTGCAATAATTATCTAACATGATTGGAAAATTTATAAATATTTACATAAAACCATTTCGAAAAAGTTGACATATATGCTCTGTAGGATCTTGAATAGTAGTAGGTGATTGCTGATGTAATATTCTGGTACCGATTCTCTTTGTCGGGAAACAATTTGACATTTCACACGATTTGTTTGTAATGATACAAAAAAAAATTACGTAATAATATACAGGGAGAGAAAGAAATTATAACTGGATGAAAATTGTTAATGTAATAGTACAATCTAAGTATTGTTTTTGAAAGCTTTTTCTGTTTTTGTGAGAGAAAACGTAAAATAAAGAAGTAGCAGTGTATTCACTCTCATCCTACTCTGTTTACAATGCATTGTATTTTATATAGACAAAATACAATCAAAGAGAGAGACATGATTTAGCCGCACATCACGGCACCTGCTCCGAGCAACTCGAACCTGACATGATTTAGCCGCACATCACGGCACCTGCTCCGAGCAACTCGAACCTGTTATTTAGGGATATTCCCTTGATTTGCTCAACCTGTTGGAAGTTCTTCTTCTTATCTTTGACTTTCCCATTGCATTGTAACGACAACTTAAGTTGAGCTGAAGCTGGATTGGGCTTTGTTGATTGTCGCTGGCCCAACTCCTCCTTTGGTAGCCCAATCTTCTCTATACACCCCCGCAAACTTGGTGTGGGTGGTAACGCAACGCCAAGTTTGAAACGAAGAGCTGCAAAGGCAGCTTGAGGTAGGGACTTTGTAAATATATCAGCCAACTGCAGAGAGGCTGGTATATGTTTCACGACCAAGGATCCCCGAGCAACTCTTTCTCGAACGTAATGGTAATCAAGCTCAAAATGCTTAGACCGTGAGTGCATAGCAGGATTAGCAGTAAGTTGCACAGCTGATAAGTTGTCACAATACATCACTGGTGGTGTGGACTGAGGAATTCCAATCTCATCAAGTAAGGAAACAATCCATTTCAGTTCCGAAGCTACAATAGATAAGGTTCTGTATTCAGCCTCTGTCGACGATTTGGACACTGTTGGATGACGTTTTGCAGACCATGATATGATGTTAGATCCTAGGAATGTGCAAAAACCACCAGTTGATCTTCGAGTTTCGGCACATCCAGCCCAGTCACTGTCACTATAAGCACGTAAAGTGCAATCTGTATTGGCAGAGAGATTGATGCCCATGTGTAACGTCCCTTTGAGATATCGCAGGATCCGCTTCAGAAGTGTAAAGTCTGCAACAGTTGGAGCATGCATCTTTTGACACACATAATTCACAGAGAATTGAATGTCAGGTCTTGTTAAAGTGATGTATTGCAACTTCCCTGCCAAGCTTCGAAAGTAAGTTGGATTCGGGAATAGTTCATTCTGACCTGGTACTTGATTGAGTTGCAGAGGCAAAGGAGTGGATACAGGAGCACATTCAGCCATACCCGCATTGATAAGAAGGTCTGTTGCATATTTTTCTTGATTAAGGAACAAGCCATCAGAATGAAAATGAGCTTGTATTCCAAGAAAATAGTGTAATTTCCCCATGTCTTTCATCATAAATTCTGAGCTTAGACATTTCAACAGCTTTTGGATTAGGTTGCCGTTGTTCCCTGTTAGGATCATGTCGTCAACATACAGCAAGAGGAACATAATATCTGGACCTTTGAGATAGACAAATAGAGAGGGATCTCCAATAGCACAGAAGAATCCAAATTCGATAAAAAATGAACTGAATTTGTCAAACCAGGCACGAGGGGCTTGTTTGAGACCGTAAATAGCTTTCTTGAGTTTGCAGACATGATCAGGTCGATTAGAATCTTCAAATCCGGGTGGTTGAAGCATGTATACTGTTTCCTTTAGGTCGCCATGAAGGAAGGCGTTTTTGACATCCAATTGTTTAATATCCCATTTGTTTGTGACAGCTACATGCAGAATACCTCTTACCGTAGCAGTTCGAACCACAGGACTATATGTCTCAATGTAATCAACTCCTTCCTCTTGTTCATATCCCTTTGCTACCAATCTGGCTTTCAGCCTGTCCAGAGATCCGTCTGAGTTTAACTTTGTTCTGAAAATCCACTTACAACCTAAAGGTTGTATCTCAGGATCTGGAGGAACTAAATCGAATGTATCTGTGATATGAAATGATCCCATTTCTTCTCCCATCGCATTGTTCCAGCCAGGATCCTTTAAAGCTGTTGCTACAGTTTTTGGTTCAGGATAGTTAGTCTTCACCGTGAGTAGAGCATACTTAGGATTTGGTTTGACAACCCCTGTTTTGGATCGTGTAGTCATGCCATGTGATTGTTCAACTTGAACTGTTTGACAATTATCTCCCTGAGATGGACCAGAACATGACGTAGAAGATGGTAACAGTGGAACGTGTTCATTGTCTTGAGTTGACAAAACCTCTGTTTCAGACAAAGAAGATGGTAACGGTGAAGGTGAGACATGTGTGTCTATCCTGACAGGAGAAGTGAGTGAGCTGTTGCCTATAGAAGCAGGATCGCAGCCTGTCGTACACTCAGAACTCACCACTTCTTCTGCAGTAGACAACACATGAGCATGAGATTCACCTTGAGACTGAGATGCAGGTTGTGGTTGATATGTGGAAACAGCGGGAATCGGAGTATTTTCTTGAGGGACTGATTCAGCAGCGGATTCCATAAGAGTTGGAGAAAGTCCTGAAAACCAAGCTGTCATCAAAGGTGATTGAGATGCAGAGCCAAAACCTTTATATGTATCTGAAAAAGGGAATTTATTTTCAGAAAATAATACATGTCTACTGATGTATACTCTGCCTGTAGGGGGATGAAAGCAACGATATCCTTTATACTTCTCATTATATCCTAGGAAAACGCAGAGAAGAGATTTGGGATCAAATTTGTGTTTAGTGTATGGACGCAGATATGGGTAGCAACAACATCCAAAGACTCTTAGTGACGTATAGGTTGGAGTTTTGTGCATAAGCAGCTCATAGGGACTTTTATTGTTTGGTAAAACAGAAGATGGGAGCAGATTACCGAGAAAACATGCTGTGAAGAAGGCCTCAACCCACAAGTACTGAGGTGCTTTGCAGTGAAACAACATAGATAGTCCCAACTCAGTTAAGTGTCTATGTTTACGTTCAGCTATTCCATTTTGCTGAGGCGTATGAGGACAAGATATCAGTTGCTTAATCCCACACTCATTCAAATGATTCAGAAACTGCTTGCTGGTAAACTCACCACCACCATCGCACTGAAACATAGCAATCTTGGTCTGAAATTGATTTTCAACTAGTCTTTGAAACATGATGAAGACTGAGTAGAAATCAGATTTCAATCTGAGAGGGTAAAACCATGTGAATCTTGAAAAGTTGTCAATGAAGATGACATAATATTTAAAACCTTGAGCTGATACAGTAGGTGAAGGTCCCCACAAATCACAGTGTATCCTTTCAAGAGGTCTACTAGACAGAAATTCAGAAGGAGAAAAAGGGAGCTTGCAAGTCTTTCCCATTTGACAAGCATCACACATGTGTGAGCTAGATTTATTTATGACTATAGCCTTATTCTTCACGAGGTGTTGCAGAACGTCCTTATTTGGATGGCCTAACCTCTGGTGCCAGACTTCCTCACTGGTTACTTGTTGTCTGGTAGAGTAATAAGCCATAAACTTGGAGTCCTCCAACACATACAGGTCTTTATGCCTCTTTCCTTTGGTGAGGAGCTCCTTTGTCCTCTTGTCCTTCACAATTACACCATCAGAATCAAATTCTAAGGCACATGGGTAATCAGTTGTCAACTTGGAAACAGAGAGAAGAGATTTAGCAATGCCGGGACATACTAAAACATCCTCTAAGGGAAGATTACCTTGAGTGCTTGACAACACAGCAGAACCAATATGTGTAATTGGCAGAAAATCTCCATTTCCCACAATCACAGAATCATCACCATTATATGGTTGTGCTGACTGAAGCTGAGTAGGGGAGTTCGTGATATGTGTTGTAGCACCGGTATCAGGATACCACTCATGTCCAGAAGTAGTGTTTTGATTCGAGACTCTCATCGCAGCAAACGCATTGTGAAAATCAGGATTCTGAAAACCTTGTTCAAAGCGGTTGTAACATTTGAACGCTGAATGACCATATCTTCCACAAATCTGACAGGTTGGACGTGTGTTGTTGGTGTCTGAACCCGAGCCAGACGAAAACTGCTGAGGAAACCCACGACCACGTGTTGAGAATGAGCCTCTTCCACGAAAACCACCTCTGTTATATCCTCTGCCTCTGGTAAAGCCTCCTCTGTTATTGTTGAAATACCCTCCTTTGTCGGCATAGTAGGCTTGGTGAGGTGTAGCTTCATGAGATGGTTCATAAGCATGGAGCTTATCTTCAAAACCAGTGAGCTTAAAGACTACATCCTCAAAACAGAGGTTGGGATTTGAATCCATGGAATCTTCAATCACAATGCATATAGATTCGTATTCTTTCCCTAAACCATTTAAGGCTCCATAGATCTTTTCTTGTTCAGAAATTTGGGAACCTATGGAATCTAACTGGTCACACAGAGATTTAATTTCCGATAGATACACATCCATAGATTTCTGCATCTTGGTTGTAGTTTGTATCTTTCGTTGCAGATCCAGCTTTCTAGTAGCTGAAACTCGATTGTACTTTTTAGCAAGATAAATCCAAACCTCGTGTGATGAGCTGAGACCATAGACGCCTTTGAGAGCATTCTCTGACAGAGATCCGACTAGCCATGCCATCACCAGCTGATCGGAATGCAACCACTTTCCATATTCTGGATTTTCTTCTTCTGTTGTCTTATCTCCTTCCTTTATCAGCACTACTGGTGGAGGACATGGAGTGCTTCCAGTAACAAACCCCAATAGCTTCTGACTTGACAAAAACCTTTCGAACTGAAGTTTCCATAAGAGATAATTTTTGTCAGAGAGCTTAAGTGTAACACACTGAGAAATAGTCACTGTTGGAGCCGATATCAGGTTAGAGCAACCCTCCATAGCTCTGATACCATGAAAGCTTTTTCTGTTTTTGTGAGAGAAAACGTAAAATAAAGAAGTAGCAGTGTATTCACTCTCATCCTACTCTGTTTACAATGCATTGTATTTTATATAGACAAAATACAATCAAAGAGAGAGACATGATTTAGCCGCACATCACGGCACCTGCTCCGAGCAACTCGAACCTGACATGATTTAGCCGCACATCACGGCACCTGCTCCGAGCAACTCGAACCTGTTATTTAGGGATATTCCCTTGATTTGCTCAACCTGTTGGAAGTTCTTCTTCTTGTCTTTGACTTTCCCATTGCATTGTAACGACAACTTAAGTTGAGCTGAAGCTGGATTGGGCTTTGTTGATTGTCGCTGGCCCAACTCCTCCTTTGGTAGCCCAATCTTCTCTATAGTTTTTACCTTGCAAGATTCTTTGTCGCAGTCAATATTGATTAGTCCCTTTTTAATAGTATTAGTTAGTCTTCGTAAAGAAAAATGAACTCAAATATCTATGTATGAAATGCCATGGATTTATCATTCATGCAACTTCTACTAGTTACGATTAGTATTACCAATTGGAATATAATCGTGAAATATTACTAAAAATTCTACATATAGCTAAAACTTAAATTTTATGGCTATAGATTAAAAAAACAGCCACGAAAAAAAATTGTGGCTTAATTAATATGTGGTTTTCTATGGCTACATAGCCATGGATTAGCCACATAAGATTATGATTTGCGACTTAATTCTTTTTCTCCTTCTTATATATTTTGTGTTTGAATATTACATATAGAGAGAAGGAAAAGAACAAGGATGCTTTGGTTCAGTGTTAATGGTTTGGTAGATGAAGCCAAAAGGCATTGTATAAAGGATCTAATATTAGAGCTTTGATTAAAACCAAAAAAAAATATTTAGAGTTTTGAACGTTTAGTGGCAAAGCAACAAATCGACATTCTAAACTAACTTTAGACATTCCTAAACACCACATTGTCCACTTACTAAGTGGGTCCCTTTATCTATACGAAGATTACTAACATCATAGAATAACTTTACCTTTATTTTTGTCAAAAGAATAACTTTACTTTTTGATCTTTTATAAAACAAGGGCGATATATTATATATAATTTGTTGGATCCAATTTGAGTTCATTTTACCCTCACTTAATTAAAAATGAGGTTAGAATGAGTAAGTGGGTCAGTGGTTACCACACTTCTGCTGCCATTTTACCGGTGTCGAGTTCGACTACATATGTTTTCCATGTGTGAAGATATTTAGCTATTAGGCCGGCATGTTATAGTTCAAAATGATGACAAAAAAAAACTGAAAATAAGGTAATGGAAAGTGATAACAAAAAAACAGGTTAAAGTCGATTTAATTTTAATTATCAAGAATCGTCTAGTTCGGTGATACTACATTAACTAGTCATTAGTATGATTAGGAATCTCATAGCAAATTTAGATAAATATCTATGAACTTTCTTAACATAATATTATAATCAAACAAAATTTAAAATGATTAAGGCTCTTCGTTTTTGCATCTAGACGCAACATCCTAATGCAAAAACTAATTTTAAAAACGAATAATATATATATGTTGTATCTAGAAATTTCATCTAAATGCTAAATCTTGATGCATCATCTAGATCAAAAAACGAGCACAGCCTAAATGTATGTGATTTCCATGACTAATTGTTTTTGTTCAAGGGTGCGGTTGTATCATCCACCACTAAATTTTGTAATTGGTGGCTACATGCAGTTTTCGCGGTTACGCAATCTTAATAACAGCAACCGTAAATTTAATGGTGACAACAATCATTACGAAATACGAATCAATTTGTATGTATACTGTTCTTTTTCGGATAGATAACAATCCGTTGGATCAGTTATTGTCTTGTTTGTAATATATCCGCTGTGATTAAATTTACCTTTACAGAATGACAAAATGGATTAATCTAAAATGGATGATGTCATTGTTTTCAACCATATATAGTAGTAGTAACTCAAACAAATTGGGTAAAATTGAATGAAAGAATAACTTGGCCCACCATTTCTTTTAATAACTTAAGCATAAAGCAAATTAAACATTAACCAAACAATATCATTGGGGCATGCATGCATAGATAAAACACACATTCGAATTCGTTGCTGAAAACAAAGAAAGAGATTATTATGCCTCACCTGAACTTTACATGCATGTCGAATGATTATTCTTACTCGGCTTTGTATTCGAACCCCAAAAATGTTATTTAGGTAGACACAAATTAATTTTATAATATATACTAGTATTAAAAGTTTTTTGTAATCAAATAAATAGTACTAGTGATTGATAGTGGATAAATAAAATTCGTGATGAGGATATTCCGGGTCGAATTCAACCACTACCCTAGTTTAGTCTCTTGCGTAGCTACCCTTTATCCGAGTTTAGATCATAATTATTTGAAGGCACTTCCGCTTTGGTTCTTTTAAATATATACACAATAATACAAAACGTTGTCCAAAACAAACAATAATACAGAAAAACGAAGTTCATGTCCTGTTAGGATTGATAAATATATATACAATAATACACATGGCATCTTGTTATCAAATTGTTAACACGGAGTTCAGTGAATTTGGATCTATCGGTTGAAGTTTCTATAAATATAAGTTTAAAAAAAAATAATAATAATAAAACGATTCCGGTCTAAAATTTTCATTGTGACATTATTGTAACATCCCTATCCCAGGTCTCCTGGGAGAACCGAAACTAGGGTATGCTACGTGATGGGGGCACACAGGATCGCCAGAAAAACGCCCGGTAACAACAACAACCCAACTTCCGATCCAATCTAACCTGAAAGGGGACAATGGAGGAAGGTTGAGCAATATAAAATTACCCAGTGAGGATGAGTCAAAAGAGACCAACTTTCCATCATCAGACAATAACCGAAATAAGTCAGAGAAAGTCTAATCCTAAAACAAGCTCAAGCAGGACTACTAACTTTACTTAATCACAAAACTGTACTCATCTATAGTCATAGTCACACAACACGGTCTCACAGACATAGTCACATCGTAACACTCGAGGTTCGGCAAAACCTTCGCCGTTAGGGAACTGCTACACACCGTTATACGTCACAACAGCACCTATGTGAGGTTTGGTAAGGCCTCGCCGTTGGGTTACTGACACTTATCTTTATAAGTCGAAACAGCCCATCTGAGGGTCGGCTTCACCTTCCACTGTGGGGAACTGCTACTCACCGTTATAAGTCAAAACAGCCCACAACCTAACAGTTCTATTAACCACATACATCCTTTAACAAGCACAAGCAACCCATGTTTTAATGTTCTCGTTCTTTTTCTTAGATGCACATTCGATATTGGGTTTTTCTTATCAGAAATACACAGACGAGAAAATAAGCAGGTTATCAAGCAATGGATTCTTTTTAAGGTTCTATCAGATTAAATTCCAAATTCAATTCCTTGCTCTACATTCTCCAACAACCATCAATCATCATCAAACAAGCAACACAAATTCAGCGCCTAACATTCATCTAATCCTAGCAAACAAATCTAACAGGCATGGTTTAAAACTAGACTAACGCATCATTAAAACGAGTATTGACGAGAGAATGGGAGCTAGTCCTCACCTTGGCCTTGGACAGTTTCGACACACGATACAAGAGTGGCAATAACTCTCTGGTAAAAATTCGGAATGGAGATCAGGAGGCAGATTCGGAAAGTAGACTCAACGATCTTTCCAGAGAGATATGGATCGCCTCCTGGAGATTTCTGGATCGCCAGGAAATCACCTCCGAAGTTGACTGTCCACAATCTCGATCTGCACAGGTATGTCTCGGGAAAACAAGCACAATTCTCAAACCATGACTCCAAAATAAGATCCGTTGGCGGCAGTAGACAGAACGAAGAGTCTAAAATGTGCTCGCCAAGTTTGAAGTCGATCCGTTCTGATTTGGTCCTCCGTTTATCCCTTCTCCTCAGACGCGTCTGATCTGCGGACTGCAGTCCCGCCAGCAGGTACCATTCGTGAAGATGAGGCCATAGCTTCTTCTAGGGACATCGGATATGGGCGACCTCGATCTTCACGGAAATAAGACTCCCAGGGTTTCAATTTGATAGGTAATAGGTCTCCTGGTTCGCGGTGGTTCGTCAGAGAAAGAGCCCGCAAGGCGACGGCGGCGGTTAGGGTTTCTGGCGAACGGCAGATCCGACACTCGTCATTGGAATGGCGATATCTTAGGACTCGGGTCTCCGTTCTGGTCAAACTCGTTGTTGAAAGAAAGAGGAGACATAGGGGTTCAGTTTGATATGTTAGTAGACGTCTGGTTCGTAACGGTTCGATCTGGAGGCGCTTCGTAAAGTGACTGATGTTTCTGCGCGACAAGGAAACGAAGGGAAAAGGAGAAACGGCGGTGGCGGTGACTTGCGACGGTGGCTGACGGCAAGGAGGAGTTGGCGACGACGAGCAGAGGCTGAGAGAGAGCTGCGTCCGCGAGAGAAGAGGAGAGAAAGAGAGAAAGAAAAATAATAGACCTAGGGTTTATTTCCCTCGCTTTAAGCTTATATACGGGCTTTGGTCCGGTTTAGGGAAAAATTAAAATTCGGGCCGGTTTGGGTTATCACATTCTCCCACCCTTGAAGAGGATTCATCCTCGAATCCAAGGAAAGAAGTACGTGAGAGAACGAAACGTTTCGGAATTCGAACGAGAAGGTGACAGGTAAGTAAGAAATAGAATGGCAAGAGGAGAATGAAAGCGCGGAAAGACTAGTAAGGTGGAACGGAGAAGCACATAAAAGAGAATGTTGCTAAAACGGCTGACGGAAACACAACGCGAGGGAGAACCATAAAGAATCGTTATTAAAAATCAAAATACTTTTCTTATTAAAATAAAAGAGGAGTAGAACATTTTTTTGCAAAACTCTAAATCGGAAAGGAACAAAAACCAACACGAAAGCTAACTAATTCCTAAGAAAGAAAAATTGCAACAAAGAATCAAAATGAAAAAAAAAAAAAACTAAGTTCTACTCCTATAAAAACAATTTTTTTTTCCTAGCCACTAAAGGATTCTTCTGATGGGTCCTGGCAAAGGGGTTGCGGCTGAAACGGAACGAATAAAAAAAAAGCAACACTATTAGATCGTGGTCCATGTTGTTGTTGTTCTCGGTTTGAAATCGTACATAATAAAAATCATAATTTAAAGAAAATATTTTTATTATGTTTTTGAAAAACGATTTTCAAACTATGGCGCGACCACTCTAGGACAGCGCTAGAGTGATTTAATCATAGGCTCTGATACCACTTTGTAACGCCCCGTCCACCCCTACCGGTGAGTCACCCATCCCTCTATCGGGCTCGTGAGCCCCACCCCTGTCCGACGGTCGGTGCGTTATTTTTCGTAGGCCCGACCGAGTAATTTACTGACCCTACAATCACCACGTGACCTTTCCTCGTGTTTTGTCCTCACTCACACGCTACCGCGAATCACTTCCCGGAAGGTCACCCATCCTTAGACTACTCCAGCCCAAGCACGCTTAACTCTGGAGTTCTTTCGGGTAAGTGATCGGAAAAGGTAAGTGCACTTTGGTGACATAGGTAGCCAAATTAATTCATTTAAGCCTTTCTCAAATTGGCCGGGCCTAGGATGTTACAATTCTCCCCCCACTTAATGGGAATTCGTCCCCGAATTCCGCATCTTGTTAGGTTCTGACTCATAACCGGAGCAGCCATAACCCTCAAACCCCAAGATTGTCTCCCGAGACAGAATCGGTTTGACTTCCCTGAGCTCTGAAACCACTTTGTAACGCCCCGTCCGCCCCTACCGGTGAGTCACCCATCCCTCTATCGGGCTCGTGGGCCCCAACCCTGTCCGACGTCGGTCGGTGCGTTTTTTTTCGTAGGCCCGACCGAGTAATTTACTGACCCTGCAATCACCACGTGACCTTTCCCCGTGTTTTGTCCTCACTCACACGCTACCACGAATCACTTCTCGGAAGGTCACCCATCCTTAGACTACTCCAGCCCAAGCACGCTTAACTCTGGAGTTCTTTCGGGCAAGTGATCGGAAAAGGTAAGTGCACTTTGGTGACATAGATAGCCAAATTAATTCATTTAAGCCTTTCTCAAATGGGACGGGCCCATGATGTTACAATTATAAAGAAAATGTGTGCAGACTGAAGATCAATTGCTTTTATTTTCTTTGTTAGTTCCAATTGATCGTATTATATAAAGTTTGATATCTCAAACCATGTCAGTTAATCGATCATATTTCGACACATATCTTTTTATCAATTCGATAAATAATAAAAATAATAATAATTTTTGATCAGTCCAGAAAATAAAAAAGGAAATCAAATATGATTTAACTAAAAAATATTAAATATAATTCAAATAAAAATATGAAAATTCATGATTTTGAAGATAT
>PKML01037409.1:553304-573140 GCA_002933935.1 Eutrema yunnanense
TTATAATTAAATTTTAATTTATTTTCTTAATATATTAATTTGAAATAGATGAAGTATAATTAAGTTTTTAGTGGTTAAATAAGTCGTCATTAGTGAATTTATTATTTGGTTATGGATTGGGATGTGCAGTTATATCGATGTAGTGAACAAACTTGAAAATGAAGTTACATCGTCAAAGACATTAAATAAGTTGAGAAACCAAAAACCTCCCAAACACCTTCACATGGCACACACAAACTCTGACCGTTGTATCAGATCATGTGTTCACACATGTCAACAAATCAAAGTCTTAAGTATAAATATTAGCTAAATCCTCGGAATTTCAATTAGTTAATTTGTTTAATTATTCCTATAGTATTATATAAACATCTGTCAGGATTTTTCACCAACAAGTCCAAGATGCTCTGGAGTCTGGAAAATAGCTGGTTTTGTTTGTGTTTAACGAAAGTAAAAAAAGATTATTATAATTTATGATGTTGGGTGGATGAAAAACCAAAAGACATAATTTGCGATCCAAAATCTTTATTTTTTGCGTGTTGGTCGCCGTACAAACGTCAACGTGATTAGGTCTCCGTATATATGCAAATCTGATTTTTAACTTTAGTTAATTATTATTTGTTTTACAAAAAGTTTGTACAAAATCAATGAATGATGGATATAAAATATATATGGTAGGGTCGTAAAGGATGCATCCACGAAGGAGAACCCTTTTTAATTTTAATTTTTGTAACTTTTTGCAATTTTAAATATGATTTGAAAGGACACTGATCATGAGTCAGGGTTACCGTGGCCAGTAACAGTTTTAATTTATCTTAAAATATGATTATTAATCTTCACCATGAGGATGTTTCCATATGATATCCGAATCTTCGGTCCTACTTATTAGTAGTACCCCTCCATTTTACAAAAAATGACGTTTTAAAGTTTTATTTTTGTTTTACAAAGAGTGTCGTTTTATATTTTCAATGCAGAATTTTGAATATAATTACAGTTTTAACCCTGTTGTTTTAATGTATTAATTGGTGAGAGAAAAATTGTTTAGTGTATTAATAATGGGTAATATGAAACTTTTAATAGTTTTCTTAATATGTGTGAAATATGTCAGAATGACACTTTTTGTGAAATAGAGGAAGTATTACAAGAACTGATGACGTCATGTGAGTAATTGCATATTCTTGATTTTGAGTTTTCACGTGGACGGCAGCTCGCTGAACAGTGTGCTATTTCCATAAATGCATGGTGTCAGACTCATCATGACCTATCCACCGAAGAAACTGGGACACGCCTCTCGAGGCACTTTATCCATGAAAGACGCTGGAAGCGCCACGTTACCCCATAACTTCGGGGTACAGGGAGTCAACCCCTGCTATAAATATCCCCAACATATATTTATGAAAAGGGATACGCATTTATTGCTCTCTCTCTCTCACTAGACTTTACACCCGACCTCTCTATATTGTAACGGAGTAACGCCGTTTAGAACACCGAACTGGATTCCCATCGGAACTAGTTCGTAAGTCTAAACCGTTCACATTTATCGATCATCAATTCAAAGAATACGGTCCCCGACCTGTTCGTTATAATATCCGATATGTTTCTCTCCGTTCCGACTTACTCTGAAATTAGGCTTAACTCGTTCCATTAACGAAAATCTCATCTTCCAATCCCTTAATCTACTTCTAATCATCATCAGTGATCTAACAGATCATCAGTAATTAATTTCACTCTTCTGACATCTCCTTTGCAGTTAAACATGCCTGCCTCGTTATGCATGATCCACGTGAATCTCATTTTAGTGCATTGAAGACTATCATTCGGTGCATCAAGCACAAAATTTTACACGGTCTTCGCATGTCTCTCTCCAGATCCCTTCGCTTTACTGTCTATTTAAATGCTGATTGGGCTAGTTGTTCATCCATCCGAAGATCCACCTCTAGCTACTGTGTATTTCTTGATGATAACTTGATTGTGTGGTCCTCTAAGCAGCAACACACTATCTCATCTTCTAGTCTCTAGGTTGAGTATAGTGGAGTTGCTAATGCGCTATATGAGGATATTTGGCTCCGTATGTTGTTTTTTAAGATGAAGATTCCATTGTCACGAGCAACGGAAGTGGATTGTGACAATGTTAGTGTCATTTATCTCTCGGCTAATCTGGTATAACATCAATGGATTAAACACATGGAAATTGATATCCATTGTATCCGGAAAAATGTTGCAATTGGTCAAGTGCGTGTTCTCCATGTTTTTTCGGCTCAACAAATTATTGATATTTTCAGCAAAGCCTTACTATCTTTGTTGTTTTCTTGACTTTCAGAATAGTTTCACCGTTCGTTCTTTCACAGTTCTGATGGGAGGAAAATGTTCAGAGTATATATCTTCGATTAATGTAAATATTAATTAAAATACCTTAGATACATTACAGAACATTCTATTGCATCAAGTGGCAGAGGTAGAACTGTTTTCTACCGGGGTCAATATATAAAACACTAAAAATGCGAAAACAATACTACAAAATATATATAGTATATAGTTTTTGAACATTTTTATTTATATCATAAACTTTNAATAAGCTAAATTCTAGAAAGATTGGCCCCGTTGAAGTGTTGGAACGTATTAATGACAACGCTTATCATCTTTGTCTTCCACCTCACATCAAGACGACCGACGTCTTCAACGTCAAGTACTTGTCAAAGTTTCGAGACGACAATACCGTTCAAGATTCGGGGTCGAATCTTCTCAAACCTTGAGAGACCTGATGCAACGCATCTTTACCTATCTTAGGATTTACTTATCTATCTATTATTATCTTAAGGGATGTGTTTTAGTTTCGGATCTTAAGTTATGTCGTGGGCTTTAAGTTTCCACTATGTTTTTCCTTTTTTCTTCAAGTATTAAGGTTTTCTCATCTTATGTTTTGTATTGAAAAGCATCTTTACGTTAAAGGAGACCTAGTTGTTTTATTGGATAAGAATCAGAGCTATTTTTTTTTGTGCAAACCCAAACTTCAATTACTTAATTTGAAAGTGCCGGAACAGCATACAGAGCATTCTTTGCCAAAGAATCAGCAAGAACATTAAATACGCGAGGGATAAACTTGACTGTAAAAAGATCGAATCTTCTGATGAGATATGCGATATCCTCAAGGATACCATGAAGATCCGAGATACTAGAGCCATCATTGATTGCTCTAACCAATTGTAAGGAGTCGGTTTCAACCGATATAGTCCTTATTTTTTCATAAATCGCGTGAGCCAAAGCTACACGGATTGCCATTCCTTCTGCCACTAAAGGGGATTTGACGAAGTCAGAGACTTGGGAGAACTTACACAGAGCGTTGCTTCTCCGGTTTAAAAGGGTCCACCCCAGTCCCGCCTTCTTCTGGTCTTCATTCCAAGTTGCATCAGTTTGACAAACTACTGCTGTGTGCCCATATGACCCAGTACACGACACCACATGCAGGGATGCCTTGGTATTACTCGTCTGTCCCGCTTGCCACTGCTTAGCTTCACGAATCGCCTTGATCAAAACCTCTGTCTCCAAGAAAACCATATCACATAATCAGAGCTATTTATTGGATAAGAATCAGAGCTATTAAGCTTCTTTTCTCTTGAATTTTGGCTATTCCTTGGAATCAACGATCTTCGAGTTTGTTTTTTGTTCGGCTATTCTCTTGAATCAACGAACTTTTAACTTTGTTACGCTTAGGCTGTGCCATTCCTTAATTTAATTTGTTTTTAAAATCATACATCTCACAAATTACTTGTCAATCTTTTCGATGTGAATAATTGTGATTATCGAATGTTTCAAAGATAATGATATTTTTTTATCAGTTACTCCCTCCGTTTCACAAAGAGTGTTATTTTAAAGTTTTATTTTTGTTTCAGAAAGAGTGTCGTTTTATATTTTCAATGCAGAATTTTAAACAAAAATCCAGTTTTAATTTTACCGTTGTAGTGTATTAATTAGAGAGAGAGAACGAGAGAGATTTGTTTAGTGTATTAATAAAAGGTTAAGTAAAACTTTGAATATTTTTTTTAATATGCGTGAAAAACTCTAAAATAACACTATTTATGAAACAGAGGAAATATCATTTAACTCAATTATTTAAATATATGTTCCAGTTCCACTAGAAACTAGTAGCTAATTAGTGATTAGTTTAGACTAGCGAATATTTTTTAAAAAGTTATTATTTTAATTAAAATAATATTATCAACTAATTACAGATAATATTTTTTTGCTCATTAGTAATAAATTTAATATTATTTCGCTACTTCGAAACTAAAACATTGCTTATTTAACGACACAATATATACTATTAAAACATAAATATTTTTTGTAGTCAAACATGTCTCATTAAAGATATTTCTATAATTTATCTATATTATTAAACTTGTTGTCAAACATCAATTATTTTGTAGACAATAAAAAAAATCAGAAAATAGAAAAAATTATAAAAATATTAAATCATATTAGATTTTAGAAATTTTAAGTTGGAAATATCAAACGAAATTGTTTAAATTCCACTAGATTTTCTGATTTAACTTAAATCATAAAAAAATATATGTTATAAAAAATTATTTTAATAAATTAAATCTATATATATAAAAAAATTATCCGCTTAGACGGCGGGTTAAAATCTAGTTTGTTCGTTAAAATTCAAGATTTTGAATAGTATTTGAGTAAAATTCTTTATCGTATCTGCTATTTTATCTCTTGGCGATTTTCTTTGGTATTTTAGACAAGTACGTTTTTTTAGTAAGCAACTGGTGATCAGAGAGAGACAACATTCCCACTTTTCTTTGGATTGAAACGTTTTGATTTTTAAATTAAATATAAGTTATATTCTTCCAAAAAAACATAAATACAAGTTATCATTTGTGTTAATCAANCTATTTTCCTTATTCTTAAGATACTATACTAGGAATTGAACTCCGCGCTTCGCGCGGACTTATTTTACATTCATGTTTTATAATTTTTTTTTATGCACTTATTTTACATTCATGTTTTATAAATTTGTTTATATGCTATTTTTTAAGAAACAATTTTTTTTTAATTTCAAATTTTAGTTTAATAGTCGGTTTATAGTTGCATTGTGTGTATATGCGTGTGTTTTGTTATTTCTCCTTATTAGTGTTTGTATATAACAACAGTTTTTTCTTTTAATTATGTTGTTTACATATGTTGAAATATTATTCTTTTTTCATGTGTTTATATGTAGTATTTGACTACTATGTGATTCTAATTATAGTTTTATATATATTTTCTTAACACCATTTCAAATCTCTCATAAGTTACATATTTAGTTGAACGTATAATATTACATTTTTGTTCCGGAATCTATAGATATTTTGGCCCAAGTATTACTTTCTTCGTGAAAGACCGCTGACAAAAGATCTGTGATTTTTTCCTTGTTCCCCATCTCCGAAGAACATATCCTCTCTCGGTTCTAAAAATCCAACAAATCTCACTCACATAACTGATCCTCGATGGCCGCCGTGACTTTCAACGCCTTCGGTAGCCATGGTTCCGCTTCTCACATTTGTTTCCGCCATTTTCATTCCTTCATCGATGCTCACACCTACCTCAAGGTATGATTTCAGAATTTGAAATTTTATGTATCTTATCATTACCAGATTCATGTGTTCAAAATTTGAAATATTGCGTGTTGTTTTGAATTTATAGGAGGGGAAAGATTGTGATATATGTGGCGTTGTGATTGCAAATGGAGTTGATGCGATCAACGAACATCCTTTCAAAAGAAACACATCGTTTGTTCTGGGTAATGAGGTAAAAATCAATCAAATTTTCACAAAATCTTAGAGTTTTAGCAATTTTGTGAAGTTAGAATAGCGATCATTCTTAATGATCTTTAGTCCATTTCATCTGTGAACAATGAGGAAATAAGTAGATTAATAGGAACCTCAATGGTTTCAAAGATAATTCTTAGGACACCAGAACTTGGAGTGAAGTTATTGCTAGAGTTGGTAATTTAACTTCTCCATTTTTCTTATTTAAAGAATATGTGAACGATTCTCAGTAGGCCTGGGCAAATGGTTATTCGGTTCGGTTCGGTTCGGTTATTTCGGTTTTCGGTTACGTTCGGTTATGTCTTTTACTATCCATTCGGTTAGTAACAGTTTTCGGTTCGGTTTCGGTTCGGTTACCATTCGGTTCGGTTCGGTATGGTTATCAAAATTAATAACCATTTGGTAACCGAAATCTTTCGGTTATTATCGGTTAACCGAATGGTTTCGGTTATTTTCGGTTATTTTCGGTTAAATTTCAAATATTTTCGGTTATTTTCGGTTATTTCGGTTAAATTTCAAAATATTTCGGTTATTTCGGTTAAATTTCAGAAATATTTCGGTTAGTTTCGGTTATTTCGGTTAGTTTCGGTTATTTCGGTTCGGTTAGTTTCGGTTATATTTCGGTTATTTCGGTTAATTAGGGAAAATAAACATAATTTTTTTTTTTTTTTTTTTTTTTATATCCATGGATACCCATTGGTTATCGGTTAATAACCATTCGGTTATCATAACCAATGGATATCAAAAATAAAAACCATTCGGTTATTGTGAAGTAACCATAACCTAACCGAACCATTAATTTCGGTTCGGTTCGGTTCGGTTTCATTCGGTTCGGTTATTATGCCCAGGCCTAATTCTCAGAGTCTATTATATTGGTTTCAATGGTACTTAGTCTCTTCCATTAACAAAAATTGGGTAATAAGCATTTCAAGTTTTATGACGATCATTTAGTAAATGGCTAAGTTTTGGCTTTGAAAATCATCGATATATTTATTTGTCCGAGAAACCAATTCGGATCCGAAAAAATGTATTGATTTGTCGAGATATTAATTTATCGAGTATCAATTTATAGATGTTATACTGTTAATTATGATAATAAACTCATTTTATATGTATTTTTCGTTGAATTATAGTTGGTTATCTATAAATTAAGTAGTTTATCTTAATATTTTATTTTTAAATATGAACTTACTATATGGTCATTTTTCACTTATTTCATTTAATTATTTTTGTCCAAACTTATGCATTCGCATATGCTAAATTTGTTAATAACCGGTTCAAAATTAAAATCATAATTAATATTATATATTTTCTCGTTAGTTGGTGTAATTGTGTGTTTTGGAGTTGTATAGTAATAATTATTCTTATGTTGAAGCTTTAATCAGTACATATTAGAGTTTTACATATGTGGTGTCCATTAATAGATGATTGTAGTGATGATATGGATAGTTTATATTGAGAGAAAATTCGCCTATTGTATAATGGATTCTACTTTATATAATAAGATGNTAATAAACTCATTTTATATGTATTTTTCGTTGAATTATAGTTGGTTATCTATAAATTAAGTAGTTTATCTTAATATTTTATTTTTAAATATGAACTTACTATATGGTCATTTTTCACTTATTTCATTTAATTATTTTTGTCCAAACTTATGCATTCGCATATGCTAAATTTGTTAATAACCGGTTCAAAATTAAAATCATAATTAATATTATATATTTTCTCGTTAGTTGGTGTAATTGTGTGTTTTGGAGTTGTATAGTAATAATTATTCTTATGTTGAAGCTTTAATCAGTACATATTAGAGTTTTACATATGTGGTGTCCATTAATAGATGATTGTAGTGATGATATGGATAGTTTATATTGAGAGAAAATTCGCCTATTGTATAATGGATTCTACTTTATATAATAAGATGTTTATTTTCTCTACTATCATTTATCTATAATTTTATTTATTTGTTCTTATCTTTGTCATATTTTACATATTCTCGACTTTGTTAAGTTAATTGTAAAAACTTATATTATAGTATTTTGTGACTCTCAAATGATGTAAATTTTATTATAAAAAATTATATATTCTCGGAACATAATTGAATACATTATTTTTTTTTCATTATATGTAGTAAAATCTATTTTACATTCTTAATTTCATAATCACATTGTAACATTTTAAATAGGATAAATATTAAATTAAAGTTTTTGGTTGAAAATCTAACAATATATCATTTTCAAGAAAATATTTCATTATTTTTTTATCCAATTAGTATTACAATTTTTTTGATTCTTAATATCGAATTATCACTTTTCTATTTTGTTAGACAAAGTTTTGTATTTTTGTAATTTGTATTAAATAAAAATAATGATAAATATAATAAACATGTATTAAATGAATGTTTTAAATATATTTTAATGTTAATTTTTTTTTTTGTAAATGAGGTGATGAGGTGGACATCTTAGATTGACAGAAAACTCTCTCATTATAGTATAGATTGAGATTGTGTGCCCACACTGAGATTTTTTTCCGTGTAGACGAGGAAAATCGCCCATGAAGGAACAACATTTTAGCAGTGTGATAAATTCTGAATCCAACTAATCAGAAGTTACATCATATTAGCCAAATAAAACATTTTGACTATTAACTCTCAGATTTGAAATTATGTTTAGTTTTATTAAGCCTTTTATTAATTAGAATTTGGTTGCATGTTTCCATTGGAGATCTTAAACCTCATTTCCAAAGTTTTCGGAAACTATTTAACATTTTTTAAATTGCACCATGTATACTCTATTTAATGAATGATATATTTAACGGAATTCGTTGACAAAAAAATTATACATAGTTTATTTAAACTATGATGCATACAAATTTCAACGGACCCATATGACGAACTGCAATTCGTGTCTTACTTATGTTGACACGAAACAAAATTTCGCCGCTGGTGATAGTCCGCTGATCTATGATCTCATACTCTATCGAAGTTTTGTTGGTTCGCTTCAGTAATTAATTTCACTCTTCTGACATCGTTATGCATGATCCACGTGAATCTCATTTTAGTGCATTGAAGACTATCATTCGGTGCATCAAGCACAAAATTTTACACGGTCTTCGCATGTCTCGCTCCAAATCCCTTCGCTTTACTGTCTATTCAAATGCTGATAGGGCTAGTTGTTCATCCATCCGAAGATCCCCCTCTAGCTAGTGTATATCTCTTGTTGATAACTTGATTTTGTGGTCCTTTAAGCGGCAACACACTATCTCACCTTCTAGTCTCTAGGTAATGCGCTATATGAGGATATTTGGCTCCGTATGTTGTTTTTTAAGATGAAAATTACATTGTCACGAGCAACGGAAGTGGATTGTGACAATGTTAGTGTCATTTATCTCTCGGCTAATCTGGTATAACATCAATGGATTAAACACATGGAAATTGATATCCATTTTATCCGGAAAAATGTTGCAATTGGTCGAGTGCGTGTATAACACCCGTCTTCTAGCTTTCTCACTACGGCATGTCACACATCCGCTTATCCAACAAGTAACCAACTCTTAACCGTATGTAACCGAACTTAATCTTGCTTTCAATTAAAACGTCTTTCAATAATAAATTAATAAATAAATAAAATACTTTAAATAAAATCCAATAACTTAATAAATCAAATGACGAATGAATCCAAAAGATAATAAAACCAAATAAAAATCCCAAGGGCCCAAAATCCAGCATCAGACGAACCGACATTACCATCTACTCCTCGTCCTCACCTGCAAAAGAGAGAGGGGTGAGTAATTGGGATTACTCAGCGAGGGCAAGCCCTAAACTCACGAATTCACCATACACAAGAACGTCCACGAAAGTCACAAGGTCTAAAACTAAAACAGACAAGCCAACACGTGTTCACGACACGAGACACACAAAACACATGTGGGACTCGAACCCACTAAACGGACAAAGAGTGTCATTCCATGATATCACCCGTGAACTCGGTCTTTATCATGAATGCCCTACGTGCCCATACTAGCACGCACTCCCGTCTACCGATCCTTCGTACTATCAGCACTTCATCGAACCGATCCTTCGTGCTTTCAGTACTTCATCGCCTTCCTGACCCATGGGCTAGTCGCGATCTCCCCATGGGCCACCACACAACTGCAAAGGCTAATCGCTCCATGTTAATCCGTCATCACGGTCTAACTCATGGGCGACTTCCACCAAGCATGAACCACCGCGGCTTACCGCTACTGGTGCCTTCAGCACCTTACCACAATTACTCTTACATTTACCATTCAACGTGCATTTCGAATACATCACACAACACACCGCACACAACACTATTCTTTCCCTTTAATTAGTAATTCTAGGTGCTGTATATATATATATATATACACATAATTTTATATAATTCTAATATAGTAATACATACTCAAGCAAATACATGATACTTAATTATATGTACCCGCAGGTACGCCTGGTTTAATAATAGCCTTAATGAATAACGGAGATGAACGAGTATATGGGAAAACACAATTCTTGTTCCTCACCTTAGCAAATCGGAAAGGTATCTCGAAACTGACTGAAATGGGATTCCGGTTCAGCAACACACTCAGACTGCATTGGTTCACAATTAATAAAACGCGATTCAAATTAGTCTGGTATTTTCGAATAAATACCCAAACCCAAAATAAATCGGTTACTAATTAAACCCACATTAATCCTAAGCCTCGGGTTCAATTCCCAAATCCTTAGACCAACCCATTCAATTAAACTAATTAAATATCCCAATTGCATATTGATCCCACGACAACATCTCGGTATTAAACTCTTCAACATTAAACCATTAACCGGTCCATCTAATTAAACCACACATTAAACCAAGTAGAATAATTAACAACAGCATCATCGTCTCTCAGGTGAAGGTATTTGGCCGATTACCTCAAGGAAAAACAGACAGCGGTGATGAACAAGGATGGCAACGGCGGCGGCTCCGATGGTTCCAAGGACTTTCTCGATCACTCCCACGCGAGGCGGCGGGGAGGTTGGCGGCGACGGACAGGTCTGACAGCAACAGCGGCGGTGCGAGTCTTCGACCTGCGGAATCGAGATTAGATTCATCTCCATCGGTCGAGACAGAAGAAGAACCTAGGATGAAGCTCACGACTTACCTCTCTGGTGCTGTGACTCGATCTACTCCGGCTCCGGTAACAACGGCGGTGACGGCAAGGGACTCGGGGGCTAGGGTTCGCACAGAGGTATTGCGGCTCGCACCTCGAGGTTTGTTTCTCCGTTTATACACGCGAGTTAGGGTTTCCCTCGGGTCGGATTTGGTTAGTTGGGCCTCGGGTACGGTTAATTGGGCCTCACGACCCACTATCAGGTCCGGGATGTTACAATTCTCCCCCACTACAAAGGAATTCGTCCTCGAATTCGGCCCATTATCCTGTCCGTTACTGTTGTCCTCAAAGAGCGCGGGGTAGTCTTCCTGCATCTGACTTTCTGACTCCCATGTCTCTTCCCGAATACCATCTCTCTCCCAACATACCTTGACTGACTTCACATTCTTTCCTTGGACTTCCGTTCCGTGCCATTCCAAAACCTCAACTGGTTTACTCATTACAACCAAGTTTTTATTCAAATCTGTTGGTGGGGTTGGTAAGACCAACTCTGGTTCTTTGACAACTTTCCGCAAAACTGACACGTGGAAGACGTCATGAAAATCTGCTAACTCTTGCGGTAATGCCAATCGATAGGCTACAGCCCCAATTCTTTCAGTAATTGTATATGGTCCCATGTACCTTGGCTTAAGCTTCTTTAACTTTTGGTTTTTATGAGTTCCTCTAAATGTCCTCATTTTTAAGAATACCGCGTCCCCCACTGCGAATTCTAAATCCTTCCGTCGCTTGTCTGCATAACTTTTCTGCCGGTCGTGGGCTTCTTTTAGTCTGTCTTTAAGCAATTCTACTTGGGTTACTGTTTCCTGGATCATTTCCGGCTCTAAGTCCTTACGTTCTCCCACTTCAGTCCAACAAAGCGGAGTACGACATGGTCTCCCATACAGAGCCTCGTACGGTGGCATTTCTATGCTGGAATGGTAGCTGTTGTTGTATGCGAACTCCACCAATGGCAAATATCTGACCCATTTTCCTTCCCAGTCAAGTACACAAGCTCTCAACATGTCCTCAAGCGTCTGAATTGTCCTCTCAGACTGCCCGTCCGTCTGGGGATGATACGCTGTGCTGAGGCGGACCTTTGTTCCCAATGCCTTTTGGAAAGCCTGCCAGAATATTGATGTGAATTTTGGATCTCGATCTGACACAATGCTAACTGGCACTCCATGTAGCTTCACAATCTCATCCAGATACAGCTGCGCTAAGCGGTCCGCGTCATAAGTCTTCTTTATGGCTAAGAAATGTGCGGTCTTGGTTAGTCGATCCACTATTACCCAAATGGCATCTTTACCACATGTGGTCCTTGGTAGCCCAGTAACAAAGTCCATTGTTATCAAATCCCATTTCCACTCTGGTAAGGGCAAATTCTGAAGTAGCCCACTTGGAACTCGATGTTCTGCCTTCACTAGCTGGCACGTCTGGCACTGTGATACCCAAGATGCCACATCGTTCTTCATACCTCCCCAGTTGTAATACCGTTTCAGATCTCGGTACATTTTTGTGGTTCCCGGATGTACGGAGAATCTCGAATTATGAGCTTGTGCTAAGATCTCGTCCTTTAAGCCCTTGTCATTCGGCACGCTAACTCTGCTCTCATACATGATCGTCCCATTTTCTGCGGTGTGGTATCCTTCCACATGGTTCTCTACCGCTTTCAGCAATACAACATCAAGTTTCTGTGCCTCCCGTATTCTCCATAGTAGGTCAGCCTGATTTACAGCCTCTAATCCAACTACATCTTCTCCCGCTGAAGTTGCACAAATTCGCAGCGTGCATAAAGTAGCTCCCAATTCTTGCATTTCTTTTTCCCTTGATACATCGCTC
Source organism: Eutrema yunnanense (assembly GCA_002933935.1). NCBI lineage: Eukaryota > Viridiplantae > Streptophyta > Magnoliopsida > Brassicales > Brassicaceae > Eutrema > Eutrema yunnanense. The sequence goes on from PKML01037409.1 coordinate 566,105, forward strand.
TTCCTCCTACTCAGTGCATCAGCCACTAAGTTAGCCTTTCCTGGATGATATGCGATGTCCAAATCGTAATCAGCTAACAATTCCACCCATCTTCTCTGCCTCAGATTAAGATCAGACTGGGTGAAAATGTACTTAAGGCTCTTGTGGTCTGTGAACACTTGAATCTTTTCTCCGTATAAATATGAGCGCCATATCTTTAGGGCGAATACCACTGCGGCCAATTCCAGATCGTGAGTTGGGTAATTCGTCTCATGCGGCCTCAACTGCCTGGATGCATAAGCGATGACCCCTCCGTCCTGCATCAAAACACAACCCAATCCTGTTCCTGAAGCATCTGTATACACCACATATGGTACTCCTGTCCTTGGCAATACTAGTATTGGTGTCTCTGTCAAATGACTTTTCAACTTCCGGAAGCTCTTCTCGCACTCTTCTGTCCACTCGAACTTCACATCCTTTCCTGTGAGACGAGTCATCGGTTTTGCCGTACTCGCGAATCCCTCTACAAATTTCCGGTAATAACCTGCTAATCCCAGAAAACTGCGAACCTCAGTAGCACTCTTAGGGGTAGGCCAATTGGTTATCGAGGCGATCTTCTCCGGATCTACTGACACTCCCTCCGCTGAAACGACATGCCCCAGAAAACCAATCTTCCTCTGCCAAAAGCTGCATTTACTCAATTTCCCAAACAGTTGTTGTGCCCGCAACTTTTCCAGTACAACCCGCAAATGTCTCTCGTGATCCTCCTTGCTCTTCGAGTAAACCAAGATGTCATCGATGAATACAATAACGCACTTATCCAAATACTCCCGAAAAACGTTGTTCATCAATTTCATGAACGCGGCCGGCGCATTCGTCAACCCAAACGGCATTACCACAAACTCATAGTGGCCATACCTTGTCCGGAAGGCCGTCTTCCGTATATCGTCCTCTGCTATTGAAATCTGGTGATAGCCTGATGCTAAGTCAATTTTTGAGAACCAAGATGCCCCTTGTAGCTGGTCTAACAACTCATCGATTCGTGGCAGCGGATACTTGTTTTTGATAGTAACTTTGTTCAACCCTCGATAGTCAATGCAGAGCCTGAAACTCCCATCCTTCTTTTTCACAAATAACACTGGTGCTCCCCACCCTTATCTGTAAGGTCCTCCAACTGCTTTTTCAACTCCGCCATTTCTGCAGGCGCGAGACGATACGGTGGTCTCGATACAGGTGTCGTTCCCGGCTCCAACTCTATAGTAAAGGCGTCTCCTCTGCTCGGTGGTGGTCCTTTCAAGGACTCAAATACGTCTGCGTATTCTTCCACTACTGGAATATTGTCAACTCCCAACTCCATGTCCTCCCCCACTACAGAGATGGTGGCGAGAAAAGCATCATTCCCTTTTTCTATCAGCTCCTCAGCTTGCAGCATGGAAATAACGGAAATACCCTTGTTGTACTTCACTCCTTGAAATACTAACTTCCTTTCTGGTCTGGAAAAATGAACTCGGGCTCGATAACAATCCAACACAGCTCGGTGCTTGGTCAACCAATCCATTCCTAGAATTACGTCGTAATGATTCAGCTCCATTTCTGTTAGATCTCCAAGTAGTACTTCTCCATTAATCACGACGGGTACGTCTTGGTGAACTCCAGTAGATCCCATTCGTTCAACTCCGGCGGTATGAATTTCCTTCACTCTTGGAATAAACTCTCCGGTAAAGCTCCAATTCTTTGTCAATCCAGGGCAGACACAACTGAGTGTAGCTCCAGTATCAAACAACGTGTGAGCTAACCAGCCTCCTACTAAGACCGATCCTACACGGTTATACTACCGCTAAGCATACAATTCACATAGCCACGACTGTTGAATTTACTAAACATGAAATGACGAAAGAAAATAACTTGAGATTTACGTACCAGCGATCTGTTCAGCCACATCGTGATCTCCAGCCATCATCACGCGCTGTCTTGTGTCCTGCCTCTTCGGAGGTGGCGGCAAGTATTCTCCACGACGGTCTCTTGCCTGCTGCCTTCCATTCCCCTTATCCGGGCACTCCCTCGCATAATGCCCTGGTTTCCCACAGATGTTGCATAATCCCGGTGGTATAGGTCGAGTGCAATCCATCTTGAGATGACCTGGTAGGTTGCATCTGTAACACACTCCAGGCGTGTTACCTATCATACACTGTCCGAAATGCGTCTTCCCACAGCGGTTGCACCTTGGTGGTGTCGTCGAGACTGTATTGGCACCACTCCATGATCTCTTATGTGACTCGACCCCCCTGGAAGCCCTTGCATGTGCGGCCTTACTCAGACTCGCCTCCTTTTCCAGTCCTATCTCTAGCTTGGACGCTTTCTCCACTAACTCGATCATACTACGGAAGTCACTCACCCCAACACGGTTTTGCAGCTCAATCCTTAGTCCGCCCTGGAATCTACGAATCTTCTCACGCTCATCAATGTGACGACCAGCAAACCTCCTCAATCGGCTGAATTCCTTTTCGTACTCTCTCACGGTTTTGCTACCCTGCTGCAGATGTAAGAATTGGCTCTCCATAGTATCTATAGCCTCCTGTGGAAAATATCTCCTGGAAAACTCATCATCAAAATCGGTCCATGTCAACTCATAGCGGCCTTGGGCCTCTTCTACCACACCTGCCCACCAAACAAGGGCATCATCCTTCAAGTACTGCACCGCCAGGCCCTTCCGATATGCTGGTGGACACTGCATTGCCTCAAAGTTCCACACAAGCCTCTTCCTCCAGTTGTCAGCAGCCAATGCATCAGAATCCCCGGTGAAGAAATCCATGCTCATACCCTTCAAATAATTCATAGCTTCCCAGTATGTTGGTCCCGATGGGCGGACATGCATCAGAGGGGGTTGTGGCGGGTACTGGTGATCAGCTGCAACATTCTGTGGTGCCTGGTGCACAGGTGCATCATGCTGAACCTGCTCCTCTGGCTCAAGGTCTCCAAACCTCTCACGGTACCTTTGCAACTCAGCCAGCGCGACTGCATGCGCCTCAGCTTGGGCCTCAACATTTTGCGGTGCCTGATTATGATTGACAGGCTGCACACTTGCGGTCGAATCAGCTTGAACTGAACTGCGCGATCTGGTCCTAGCAGCCACTCCATGCTTAGCTCCACGTCCATTCTTTGGCGGCATCTGAACACGCAAACACAAAAACAACGCGAACACGATCAGACACTCCTTAAAGCTGAGCTCGCGCAAACATACTAATTAGAGCGAACACACTAAACGAGCCGAGCCCCACTGATGCCGGTCAGTTTTTTTTTTTTTTTTTTTTTTTTTTNACCAAAAAAGTAAAGAAAAGTAAACGTCAGAGATGGCAACAAACAACAAAATCTGTAAAACAATATGGTTACAAATCTTAATTAATATTATTATTCTTATCATTAACTCCGAAATGACAGTCCAATAAAATAATCACAACATCATAAAGTAATAACAATAGTGTTTTTAATGATATAATTTTGGGTTTCACATGTTTTATAAGCAAAGCTGTGTGTGTGGTGGACCTAACTCTTCACGCTGTCCCGAAAAAGACTCTTTTTTTCTCTCTTCTTCTTTCTTTCACACAGACTCTCTCATTCTCTACTCTGTTTTTTCTTTTGTTCTCTCTCAATCATAACAGAGAAAGATTTTTTTTTTCTTTTTTTGGGAAGAAGAGATGGGAAATTGCCAGGCGGTTGATGCGGCGGCGTTAGTTCTACAACATCCCGACGGTAAAATCGATAGATATTACGGTCCTGTCTCCGTCGCGGAAATCATGCGTATGTATCCTGGTCACTACGTTTCTCTTATTATTCCTTTGCCGGAGACGAATATTCCGGCGACGGAGACGGATGATAAGAGTCAGAGAAGGGTCGTGAGGTTCACGCGCGTGAAACTTCTCCGACCAACGGAGAATCTCGTACTTGGTCATGCTTACCGTCTCATCACTTCACAAGGTTCGGTTTTTTTGTTTTTTTTTTGAATTTTTAGAACTCTTTTAAGCTTCTTATCCTTAATGTCGAATAATGGGTTTCTGATTAAATTAATGATTGATTTTGATTCAGAGGTTATGAAGGTTTTAAGAGCGAAGAAGTATGCAAAGACAAAGAAGCATCAGAATGAAACGTCTAAAGAGAAGAAGAAGCCATCGCTGGAGAATCAGAAGAAAGTTACTGAAGAATCTGACAAGAATCAGAATCATCTGGTAAGAAAACTTTACTCGAATTTAAGATATGGGTTTAGCTAAAGGATCAAGCTTTAATCGAATTTTAAATGTAATTAATTAGATATGGGTTTGCCCAAAAGATCAAGCTTTTTTCACTCTCTTTCTTGACTCAAACCTAGAAAATTAGTTTTCTTTTCTTTCTGTTAATACTTAATTGTTTTTTTTTAATTATACAGGAAACGAAAGAAGAGAAACAACGTTCAGTGTTAACGAGTTCAGCTTCGTCGAAATCAAAAACATGGAGGCCATCATTGCAGAGCATCTCTGAAGCTACAAGTTGATGTATTTTTTTTACTTGAGGGACAAGAAACATAGTCTCTGTGTGAGATCATCAAAAGAAGAAAAGAGATATAAACTCTCCTCTATGAATAAACTCTTTTTCTTCTCTTGTGTTCTTCTCTGGTTATTACATAGGAAATGAATTTTTATAGATTAAGATGTAAAAACCTAAGCAGAGATTAAAAACTGAGTCCTTTTTTGTTGTTGTCTCGTCAATGTATATAAGTTTTCCAGATGAAGAAATCGATCGAAAAAAAAAGATTGTAAAAACAGATGTTTTTGTTGGTGTTTAGAATGAACAGAGCTTTGTGTTACAATTTATTATGTTTTTGTTTTGTAGCAATACAATTTATTATGTTTAGACAAGTTCATGGAATAAAACTGTAGCAAGAGGATAAAATTCAAAGAATTTTGTTAAATGAATCCAAAAACATTTGATTTAGATGTCTGTGAAGTGTCAAGTATAAATGGTTGTAAGAATTGCATTGAGTTGGAATGATCATCGGTAGGTAACACATCCTTTCAAGCATTTATGGGAAGCCTATTTTAAAAAAATTAAATAACCAAATTTATTTTGGACAGTAGACTTTTAAAAAACTATGGTGTTATTTTCTTATACCGAGAAACAGTAGACTTTTAAAAAACTTGTAAATATTTTCTTTGAATCGAATTCAAACTGAATTAAATTGGTTTTTCTCTTTATTCTACTTAATTCTGTCAAAAAAATAAAATCAAATAAACCAAAAAGTATCGGAATTTGCATCAAACCAAACCAGACGAAAGCAAACCAAACTAAATATGAAACAATCATTTATAAACGGTTATTTTTATGAAATAAACTCTCAACTAGGGGTGGACAAAATATGGGTGATCCGATCCGAAAGTAGGATATCTAAGATTCTCGGATCCGGACAATTAAAATTAAATTATCAGAATATCCGATCCGGATCTAGATCTGCTTTCATATATAATTTTCTTATTATATATATAATTTTTTTTAGAAAAATTAAAATATCACCAAAATTAATTATTTTATTATTTTTATTTGATATTTTAGTTAATTTATCATTTTTTAAAATTAAATAATATTATATTAATCGTTTTTAGCTACTTTGATATTTTAGTCAATCTGATCGATAAATAGCATCCATTATGTCCATGAGCTGGTGGTGGAAGTTGTGCTGTTCTGGTTCCCATGCGATATTGGTGAGCCGAACATTGGTGAAGTTGCGGCAGATGGTGAAAGTGGCAGAGGTGGGGGTGGTGGAAGAGGGAACAGTGGAGGTGGAAGTGGAGGAAGGGGAGTTAGAGAAGAGAATGTTTAAGCCGTAGATAGCGTGGATGGTATAGCTCTCGTTAAGTAAATTTATGAAGTGTTCGTAACGGAGAAAAGTTAGGCGGCATGTAATTTCAATAAATTGTACGTTCGAATCCATGATTCTATACAATCAGAAGTCGGAACCACTGCCGCTGGAGGTGGAGGCAATGGAGGCTCATTGCAGATAATATATGCAAAGAAAGTTTCTTTTCATGCCGTGCTTCTAGAACTACACTCACTATATTTTCTTGGCTCTTGATACGCTTAACAATAGTTTAAGAGTGAACAAATTTTGCACAAATAACATATGTGCTATGGATCCATTCTTAAAACAAAACAAGAATTTTTTATAAAAAAAATCCATTCAAACATATGTAATAAACTTTTAAACTCACGTAGTGTCTGTATTTTTTAATATTATTTTGATAAAAACCATATGCAACCAAATATATTTATTGAGATATTACTTTATGTATATTAGTGATTATAATAATAATATATAAAATATTACAATTTTAATTTCATAAATTATATGTAGTTTGTGAGGTTTCAACGGTATTGTTTTGTATCTATATATGTTTTGCTTGAAAAATGTATTATTTGGTCGAACACTTATTGTTGAATTTTGTAGAGATTAAGCTAGATCAAGCAAGAACAAAAGAGAGAAAGGGAGAGAGAGATGAAGATAAGATAGAGAAGATATTTTCATTAGTTCATTCACTTATGATTTACATCACAAATATATATCAAATACAACACATATCTTCTAACTTTTAATCTCAACCACACATAAAATCTAATCTAAAACAACCTTAACCACACAAACACAATTGGGGAAAATATCTCCCAAGATATTTTCCCGCGCTACTATTCATCTCGGGACACTATTCATCCCGAGACTACTATTCACTCCAGACTACTATTCATCACGAGTCTTCTTCTTAGGCTTGATCGAGGTTGCTTCTTCGCCGTGGTTACTATTCATAACCTTTATAAGCTTTTATAAGCCCGTTATAAAAATTATAAGCTTTTATAACGGTTCTTCTTCTGAAGCTTTTATAACGTCTTATAAAAGCATAGCTTCTGAAGGTACATCTTCCTCTCGGCTAATCCTCTCCACGGTCACATTTCCTCGGGCTACTTATCTCGACCAATCACTTGTCTCGACTAAGTGCCCTCGGTCTTCTTCCTCGCCTAGCTTACATTGTCACCGGCT
>PKML01037409.1:584686-597954 GCA_002933935.1 Eutrema yunnanense
GGCCTATATTTTCCTGATTGAATACAACTCTTTTATTTTCTGCACTGTTTTTAATTACATCTGTTTGGCTTAGCGTAATTCGACACTTCATAATCTATTGTGTGATCTCTGTGAGTCTTTGTGGTTCGACCCCTAGCTTTACTATAACAACTGCTTTAGTACTTTAGGGTATTAAATTGAGCATATCATTCACCTCCCTGAAACCGAACTCGATAGATAACTTCACCCAACTTCAAGCTGCATTCTTGAAGCAATATTCGGTATTCATCCAGATCGAGACCTCGGAGGCCGATTTGTAGGTTCTTACTCAAAAGCCAGGCGACTCACTGCGGGCGTATATTGACAGCTTTAAAGCCGTCAAAGCGTAAATCGATGATCTGCATAATTCAACGGCCCTGAAAGCCCTCCAAAACGGATTGTTAAAAACCTCAAAATTCTTTGAGGAACTTACAGTTCGGGAGCCCGTATCGCTAGATGATGCATTACATCGCGCTTCGCGCTGGATTATCCTCGAAGAGGCGAGTGCAGCTCAGCCGAGGCAGCATGCACCTGCAACCTCGGCTAAGCAATCTCAGACAAACAACTCCCAAGGATCTAAAGAATCCGGGAGAAAGGAGTCCCAAGATCAAAAACAAAGCCAGGGGATACACTCATACTCAGTGGGAAGCCCACCTTGTAACAGATTCAAGCCTTACGATCCCAGCAAGTGGTGCGATTTCCACAAAATCAAGGGCCACTCCACGGAGTAGTGTCATGAGGTGAAGAAGCAGCTCGCTGCTAAATTTGCAGCGGGGGAGTTGGGAAAAATTGAGCTGGAAAAACCTCCTCCGAGGAAGAACTATTACCTAGCGCGAGACGACGAAAGGCGGGATCGCCCATCCGAGGATGATCGTAAGCGAGAACTTTCATCCGAGGATGCGACGAGGCGAGATCCCCCAAAAAATAGGGAGACATACCTGCCTCCTCCCAGCACGAAGAAAAGAATTAACTTTATTCATGGAGGATCCCAGCTATGTCGTAACTCCGTAAACTCAATCAAAAGACACCAGCAAAGGGTAAATACCGACATCCGTGATAGGACCCCATTCAAGGGACCTAACACATAAATTTCATTCTGGGAAAGCGAGGCCTTTGAACTAGATTCTCCACATGACGATGCTCTCCTCATCATGCTAGAAGTGGGTGAATATGAGCTCACTAAGATGCTCGTGGACACGGGGAGCTCTGTAGAACTCATCCTCCTAAGCGTCCTTAGGGAAATGAATATACCAGATCACGAAATCGAAGAAAATAAAATGGTGTTAACCGACTTTTCCGGAGAAACCACGCTATCTCTCGGAACAATAAAACTCCCAGTAATAGCAGCAGGAGTAAGAAGAATTGTCGAATTCATGGTGATAGACAGGCCAACTCCATTCAATGCCATCCTGGGATGGACCTGGATACATTCAATGAGAGCAGTGTCCTCGACATACCAACAATGCATAAAATTTCCCACCCAAAATGGGATCGCAACAATCAAGGGAAGTCAAAAAGAATCCAGAAAGTGCTACATGGCAGGTTTCCAGATCGCAAAGGAAAATGCTGTATACCAGTTGCAACGAAAAGACGAGCTCACATACCGCTTAGCTAAAAAGAAAAGTGGTCCGGGCTTCATCGAACCTCGCAAAGACTTTATCGAGAAAATCGTGGTCAACGAGTCTCATCCTAAACAGAAAGTATGAATTGGGTCCGAGCTCAGCAGATCCCAAAAAGAACAATTAATAACATTCCTCAAAAAAAATTCCGGTTCATTCGCATGGACAACATCTGACATGCCCAGAATCGATCTAAACATCATTTCACATGAGCTCAATGTGGATCCAAACCATAAACCAGTACGCCAAAAGCGTCGGAAATTCGGACCAGACAAGACCGAGGCTGTGAACAGTGAGGTCACCAGGTTGCTAGATGTTGGATTCATCAAAGAAGTAAAATATCCAGATTGGCTAGCAAATCCGGTTGTAGTAAAAAAGAAAAATGGCACCTGGCGAGTATGCATAGATTTTACGGATCTAAACAAAGCATGTCCTAAGGATAGCTTCCCACTACCTCACATCGACCAGCTGGTAGAAGCTACCGCAGGACACGAGCTCCTCAGCTTTATGGACGCATTCTCAGGATATAATCCAATACAAATGAGCCCTGAGAACCAAGATAAAACATCATTCATAATAGAACGAGGAACGTACTGCTATAAGGTGATGCCATTTGGCCTCAAAAACGCGGGAGCCACCTATCAAAGACTTATGAACAAGATGTTCGCCAGCCTCTTGGGGAAAACGATGGAAGTCTACATCGATGACATGCTGGTCAAATCTCTGAAAGAGGAAAATCACATAGGTCAGTTGGGGGAATGTTTCACCTTACTAAACAAATATGGGATGAAACTCAACCCTTCAAAGTGCACTTTTGGGGTCGCCTCAGGCGAATTCCTAGGTTACATAGTAACTCAACGAGGAATAGAAGCAAACCCCAAACAAATCAGTGCGTTCCTGGAAATGCAACCTCCTAGCTCGGTAAAAGAGGTGCAAAGGCTGACATGCCGTATTGCCGCGTTAAATCGGTTTATTTCGAGGTCGACTGATAAATGTCTCCCCTTTTACCAGTTGCTAAAGGGAAACAAAAAATTCATATGGGATGACAAGTGCTGGTAAGCCTTTAAACAACTAAAAGCGTACCTCTCTGAGTCCCCCATCTTATAAAAACCGATTGAGGGTGAGCCACTTTACCTATACGTAGCAATCTCCGAAGTCGCAGTGAGTGGCGTCCTCATAAGAGAAGAACGAGCTGAGCAAAAACCGATCTACTACGTGAACAAATCCTTAGTAGATGTCGAGACCAGATATCCACGAATGGAAAAACTGGCTCTGGCAGTATTAATCTCAGCTCGCAAACTCAGGCCGTATTTTCAATCACACCCCATCGTAGTAATGACAACACAACCATTACGCACAGTATTGCACAGCCCCAGCCAGTCTGGCAGGTTAGCAAAGTGGGCCATCGAACTGAGCGAGTACGATATCGAACATCGACCTCGGACAAGCGCCAAAGCACAAGCACTAGCTGATTTTATTATCGAGCTCACAGCTAATAGCCAGGTTACCAGGATAAGCACTGAAACCTGGCAGCTTTATGTCAACGGAGCCTCCTCAAAACAAGGAGCAGGTGTGGGAGTCCACCTTATATCCCCGACTAACGAAGTCATAGAGCAATCTTTCAGACTCGGATTCTCAGCATCGAACAACGAAGCCGAGTACGAGGCCTTAGTAGCCGGTCTCCGACTCACAGCTGGAATAGGAATACGCAAGTTAAATACGTTTAGCAACTCCCAGCTCATTACAAGCCAGTTTCATGGAGAATACGAAACCAGAGATAGCATGATGGAATCCTATCTAGCCATAGTCCACGATCTAGTTAAACAACTCGAAGCCTTCAGTCTAACGCGAATACCACGGGGTGAGAACACGATCGCAGACGCACTGGCAGCTCTGGCATCGACCTCAGATCCACTCGTAAAAAGAGTAATTCCAGTAAAAGGAATTGAAAAACCAAGCATCAAAATCAACAAGGATAGCGAAGTTTCGATGGAAATAGACAATGACGACATGGAGTTAGATACAATAATGATATCAGTAATAAACGACCTCCCGAAAGAGGAAGAGGCCGCAGACCCGGAACCGGACCTGCTCGACGCCAGGCGCGTCACGCTCCGCGATAAAATGATTGCAAGAGCTGACTGGAGAGTAGCGATTATACAATACATTGAGGGGGGAGAGGCTCCCCCCAGCAAGTGGGAAGCTCGCAAGCTCAAAATCAGCCCCCGCCTTTACAAACGAAGTGTAAACGGCCCCTACCTGGTTTGCGTCCACGGGCTCGAAGCTTTTACGATATTATCGGAAATTCACGGGGGCTCGTGTGGCAGCCACTCAGGAGGAAGGGCACTAGCCATTAGGATCAAAAGACAAGGATATTTTTGGCCCACCTTGGTTGCTGACTGCGAAGAACATTCTAAACCATGCGACAAATGCCAAAGGCATGCTCCGACTTTGCATCAGCCTACCGAAAACTTATCCTCTATTTCATCTCCATACCCCTTTATGAGGTGGTCAATGGATATAGTAGGACATATGGTGACTTTGGGAAAAAGAAGATGTCACTTCTTACTTGTCCTCACCGACTACTTCACCAAAAGGGTGGAGGCAGCAGCTTTCCAGCAAATTAAAGCAAATCATGTACAAGAATTCGTATGGCAAAACATAGTCTGCCGGCACGGAGTCCCATATGAAATCGTGACCGACAATGGCTCACAGTTCATCTCGAATCAATTCCTCGAATTCTGCGGAGATCAAGGAATCAGATTAACAACCTCGACCCCACGTTACCCACAGGGTAACGGGCAGGCAGAGGCAGCAATCAAGTTAATACTGAGCAATCTCAAAAAGCGACTGGATGCTAAAAAGCAAAGGTGGTCCGACGAGCTCCCTAGAGTTCTGTGGGCCTGTCGGACCTCACCTCGCAAGGCAACCTCAGAAACACCGTTCTCCCTAGCTTACGGAATCGAGGCTGTGGTTCCCGCTGAGGTCGCAGTTCCCAGCCTGAGAATAGATATATGTCCCATAAACGAGGAACTGAACAACAAAATGCTTCTCGACCACCTCGATGTTATCGATGAACGTCGAGACCGAGCACTCGTAAACCTTCAAAATTATCAACATGCAGCAACACGCTACTATAATTCAAAGGTCAAACAGCGAATATTTCGAGTTGGCGAGCACGTCCTACGAAAAACATACGAGAACACGAGGGAAAGAAACGCTGGAAAACTAGGCACCAACTGAGAAGTTCCATACCGGATTTCCGAGATAGTAAAAGACGGCTGATATATCATGGTTTTTACCCTGTTTAGGCCATGATATAAGTCCTTTTTATAGAGTCTTTCTAGTGTTTTGTAATATTTTAGAGTCTTTTACATGTTATAGCACATTTGGAGCTTAATTGGAGATATTGGAACTTTCTGGAACATTCTGGAGCGAAGCAGAAGATCCGTGTAGCATACCCGTCAAAATCACCTGAGTATCGATCGATACTGCCTAGTATCGATCGATACCCGTCGAGGGAACAGAAGGATCGCGACTTAATGAAGAGTTGAAGAATTGCAGAATTGGCCCAGAAGACTTTGATATTTACAAGATGGCCCAGAACGTGTTTTAGGTTATAAATAGGATTTTACAGCCACTTGTTTAGGCTATGCATTTTTATGCTTTATTTTATAGTTTGATTTTACTTTGGTTTTAGAGAGACAAGTCTGAATCTCCCTTCGTCCGAGATCAGATCTCTAAACCATTTTGATTATTCTATTGATGATTTATTCAGTTATGTCTATTGATTCAATTGCCATGTCTGAGTAGATCCACTTTAGGTTTAGGGTTTTCTCATAAAGGATTTCTTTGAATGCTAGGTTAATTATCTTTTAGGATTCACCATCTGAATTAGTTCTTCGTTTAGGTTGTGTTCAAAGCTTGTTCTAGATTAGCTACCTAGAATATAGATCTTAGGATAATTGATTAGGCACGAGAGTGCGATTAATTACCTGATAGAACCTAGGTGAGCAAATTAATTATTCGCAAAGAGATTTGGTTTAATTAATTTGTGAACATATCAAACTTGAACTTTAAAGCTGATTTAGAATTTAGGATTCGCAAAGAGATTTGGAATTCATAGGATCTAGATTTAGATAGTTTTCGCAACGAGAGTTGGTTAATTATATTTTAGTGATTTGAGTTCTAGAACCGTGATAAATCTGAATCCTGTTAGTTAGTTTATCTTCATTCATTGATTTCCTGAGAAAAACCCCGGGCCTATATTTTCCCGATTGATTTACAACTCTTTTATTTTCTGCACTGCTTTTAATTACATCTGTTTGGCTTAGCGTAATTCGATACTTCATAATCTATTGTGTGATCTTTTGAGTCTTTGTGGTTCGACCCCTAGCTATATTGCAACTACTGCTTTAGTACTGTTAGGGTATTAAATTGAGCATATCAATTTTGGCGCCGTTGCCGGGGACCAACTGAGAAGGTCCATATCGGATTTCCGAGATAGTAAAAGACGGCGTATACAAGCTCACCAGGGTGAACGACAATACGCCTGAAAGGAACTCATGAAATGCCATGAATTTAAAGAAGTACTATCATTAAAAAAACATTTTTAAAAATCGAACTACGAAAAGGCTTGATCCCTCCTCAGGGTACGTAGGCAACCTCACAAGGGTGCAGCTATTGAAATTAAAAAACTTCTTCCTCGAGCCTGTAAACAAAAAAAAAAAAAAAAACAGCCTGAGACCTCTCAGCTACCATCTACGAGCTAAAAGCTTTACTCTATAAGTGAACAGCCTTACGAGCTAGAGCGTGCTACCAGCTACCAGCTAGCACGACTCGACTTTGCGTCTAAATTGCAGAGTCACAACCTTTCTAGTCTCTAAATGACAACAACCTCTACGTCTAAACTGTTTAGGTTACACGCATGCTTCTAAACGGCTTCGACCTTGCGTCTTTAAATTGTCTGGTCAGCTCCCGAGGTCTCTAAACGACATGGGAACAAGGTCTCTAAACGACATGGATCCTTGGCTGAAAAACCGCATTTGATCTAAAAATAAAAACACAACCTCTAAATGGCAAAACACATGAACAACCATAAAAAGAAAGATTTTTTAATCACCAAAATAAATAAAGCCTCCTCAAAGGAGCATACGTTCAAACCAAAAGCCCACTAAGGCATAAACAAGTTCAACAAACAAACCGGAAAAGGGTTTAAAGGTCTCCCCATGCACCAAGTTCAGAAGAACGACAAGAAACGAAAACAGTAAAGGCATTTTTAAAAAGTAGGATCAGCTGGTTGATCCTCCGGGGCAGCCTGATTCAAGGGCAGCAGGAACTCCTTCCTGAGCTCCTGAGAATCAAGGTTCAGGTGATCATTCAATTGTGCGCTTGGCCCAGCATGTAGCGTAACCGAGTCATCGGATACCTGAGGAATATCAATTTTACCCAGGGAAAAATCTGATACCTGGACGATGGCAAGCTCCGCGTCCAACCTCAGCTTCTCAACCTGGATGTTTTTCTTTTCGGCCTCAAAATCATTGATGGTCTGGCTGATAATATCTTCGAGAAGAAAGATATTGGATTTGCACTCCATAATTTGAGTCTCGGTATCGACCTCGATCTTCTTCTTCTCCCATTTATCTTTTATTCCCAAAAGAATGGCACGATACTGCTTGGATATCTCCCTCCTCGCAGCTTTCTCAGCCTTCCTCACCATCTCATTTTGCCTCTTGGCAAGTTTCTTCGAGTCTTCAGTAACCTTCTCAACATGGACCCTCAAGTCCACTATGTTTTCACTAGCTGAACGCAAACCAACCTCAGCAGCTCCAGCTCGCTCCTCGGCGACACGGAGATCCACCTTCAAATCCTCGTTTGATTTCTCCAACACAGAAATCCGAGCTTGAGCCTCCTGAGAGGAATCTTCCCATCTCGTAGCTGAAATAGCTTGGTCCCTAACCTGGCCTTCCAAAAGAACAACCTCGGCCATCCTCTCCTCATTACGAGCAATTCTCCTCGCCAGCTCGTCCCTTTCAGCGACAAGGTCAGGAATAGTCCTAGCTGCCCGCTCCACTTCCTCAGGCTGGGTTGCAGTGCGGAGATCTTGCTCGAAAGAGGTAATCAGCTCGTTGGCAGCGGAAACGGCCTGGGAAAAAGAAGTAAAATTTCAGCAAAGGAAAAATCAAAGCAATAAAGAAAAAAAGGGGTAAAAGACAGCAAAAACTACATGGCCCATTGCACTTGCGAACTGAATATAGCCCTCAGGCTTCTTCATGTTCATGAGAGATGGCAAGAAGCAGGACGAGGGTCTAACACGCCTAAAGAGATTTGCAAGCTGGAAGCTGTTTTCCACAATTGCCTCAGGTCCGTCAAAATCGAACCTAAAAGCATTTGGAGAAGCACCTCCGCTACCCTGAGAATGAGGTATCGCATACCTCCTTGATGTTTCCTCACCATCAAAACCATCACCTCGAGATCGTTTGGAACGGGATTGCTGCTCAGCCGAATGACTTGGCTCCTTAGAGGACACCCTGGAAGTGGACCTTTGAGGACCTGTAGCTCAAGCATCGTGTTGGGCGATCTCGGTTTCACCACCTATTGGCAATATGCCACCCCCACCAAGATCAGCTTCGGGCTCACGATGCTCTTCTCGATGTGCCACCTCAGCATGAATGGACTTACCAAGAGCCTCTTTAACCCTCTTATCAAGAGCACCAGCTACCGCCGGGGCAGGGCGCAATCGCATCCTCTCCCTATAAGAAAGACGTGGCGGTTTCTTGGGAGGAACCATCTTGCTGGATTCGGTGGAATTCTCGCTACGAGTAAGATCAACTTGAGAGGTAGCAGGGGCTGTATCTGGCACCTGGAAACCAGCCAGGGGATCAACCTCAACACGGGCTAGATCTTTGGCAACGGCCTCGAGTCTCGGGATAATGGATGGAGCGGGAGCCGGAGCTTGAATTTGAAGCAGAGGAGATGGAGGTGGAGAAGCTGCAAAATCAAATAAAGGGGAGCTAAATAAAAGAAACAATTTTTAATCTAAGAAAGATAAAAATGTAAGTCCTTCCAAACCTGTAAGCTGGCAAGCAGCCACAACAGACAGTCCGGGAGATCGACGTTCACGAGCTTGCTGAATCCTATCAAGGGAGAAACCTTTCCAGTCGGAACCCTCACCTTTGACAAGGTCGACGAGCCGCTAAACCTCAGCTGTTACTGTCTACGAAGAATCAATTGACTCTGCACAAAGGAAAAAGGGGTCACCACAATAGAACGAAACAAAAGGGGGCAACGATTAAGAAATCCCCAGAAGGAATGCTCAGGTCGATATCCGAGTTTGCGCTGACCGGTGATCTGAGCCCAGGAGTGTCTAAACACTGACTCGCCTTCAACGGATCTGCTGGAAACTCGGAAATAAAACCACTGCTCCCACCATTTGTCATCTCTCACATTGAATCTAAAAACGGATCGATTGACCTTCACCGGAAAATAGTAGGTCCCGTGAAGATGAGAATTCCCCTTGACGTTAAAGAGCTGGCGAAAGACTTCTGTATCAAAAATAACCCCAGACTCTCTAGAACGCATCCAGAGTGCGACCAAGGACCTCATCGCACTGGGCATAAGCTGCGGAAGGGCAAGCCTGAGGTCACTGATGATGTTAAAAATAGCTGCTGGGATGGGAAAAGTAAGGCGACATCTCAGGAAGAACGCGGCATAACCACATGCATAACCTTCCGGGGGATTCTCTCAGGAAGAACGCGGCATAACCGAGCAGATCGCCGATATCAAGTCTGCATAAGGAAGAGGTATTCGCAAGCTCAGCAGCCGAAATCGTGCTCTTTGAATGGGAATTGAACCGTTCAGCAAGAGGAGGAGCATCCAGCTGAGAAGCAGAAGCCATTGCAGGAAAAAGCAAAGAAAATCAAGTTTGAAAAAGAAGGAAATTCAACCAGAAACGATAGTAGCTGAATTTTTACAGAGAAAAATATCTCGGATAAAAGTAAAGAGTAAGGAGAAGACAGTTCAATTAATGGAGTGAAAATAATAATAAAAAGAGAAGGGAAAAAGTGAAAAGATATCATTACCTCAGTAAGTGGGAGCTGAGGCGGCGTGGGAAGTTGAAGCAACGAAAACCGCTCATTTATACCCACTCGCCCACTCGTCCTGTCACATCCCTCGAAAGTCGCGCAAACGCTACAGGATCCCTACAAACTCGCCTTACAAGCAAGCTACAAGATCAATCAGAAGCCCGAGATTACGAGATCTTGCCAGTTGGAGGATCGATTAAATCCCGAGATCGCGGTTCCGCATCTTCGATGATGAATCATTAAAGATGCTGGGGGGCAACTGTTGGGCCCAAATTCCACACCTAAAGTTCAGCTCGATTTAACGGGCCTGGAATTAAGCCCGGCTCACTGGAAAGCCTCGTAAAGCAAGGTCGCGATCTGGGAGGGAGCCGAGCATGTAGGAAAGGGGGAGATCATTGAGAAAAGGAGCTCACGACAAACAAGTCAAATACATTAAATGCGTTCTCCCACGGATCAAGCTGGGCATTTACTCGAAGATCATGAATTCAATTCCGCGCTTTGAAGAATATTGAAACGTTTTATATTTTTAAACCTGTATAAATAAAAGAGGAATGATATTGTAAAGGGAACCGAATCCTTGGCTAATAATAATATATATTTTTCTATCTCAAACTCATCTTAGCAAGTCCTTTGCTATCTCTCTAAAAACATACGACCTGAAAAAAGGCCAAGGGTTGAAGTTGTGAGATTCTGCTCTCACATTAAGCGTGGGACCGATGGTTAGAGCCGAATTCTCTGACCGTCCGTTGGTTCTCCTTGTGTTGTCGGCATGTTTGTTGATTCTTAAATTGGTTCTTGTTTTCTAGATACTTTTGCTACATGTTTCGTTAGCGTTTGTCTTCAGAGAAGCGGTAGATACTTCTGGGACAGAGGTTTTGAGTATGGGCTTCGCCATCGGTTGCTTGTGGCAACAAAGATGAGGACTCGAGCTCGAGAGAGCTGTGACAGAAACACTACGTGTTGTGTCAAGGTGTTCGGAATAGCTGTTTCACTCACGTGCTTGGATTTGGTTACTCTCATCTGTTGTAATTCCTTTTTTTGTATTGTAGTTTTATTTCTTTATTTTGTTTTTGTTATATTATTTCTGTAATTTTGTTAAAAATCGAAAATTGTATAAAATTTAACATTCATACAAAAAAATAAAAAATAAATAAACAAACACTTGTGAAGCTCACTAATATACGAAAGTACCATAAAGAATCTCTTACGTGGAGGTTTAGAGAGTTTAACCGCCCTTTGTCTCACAATCTGGCATTGATCACCTAACCACAACTACAAGTTTTTTTTAACAAAGAAAAGCAAGTCTCACTACCAATAGATAGGTATTAAGCTGATTTTCTAACACGAGCCTAGTGATGTTACTATGGGCAGCCCAAGCCCGTTTAAACCCTACCAGTTTAATGCCCATCCGTTTAAGCCTGTTTATGTCTATATCCGTTTAAACTCGTTTAAATTAAAGCCCGTTGGGCTTAAACCGTCTCGTTTAAGCCCGTTTTTTAATAGTTATTTAAAGACATATAAAATCTGGTCGAAGGCTTCTATAGATTCGACATCGATTTGGTTGGTTTCTTTGCTATTTTATCTTTGATTTGTTTGACTTTTTCCAATTAATTTTAGATATGGCTAAGTTTTTTGATTGTTTTTCGCGAGATTTTCCCAATGGATTTTTCCAATTAATTTATAATTTCTTAATAAGTTATTATTCAGTGTAAAAAATAAAATAAAGACATACCATCACATTATTTTCATAACCCAAATTTACTTATAAAGAAACTAAATCAAATTGCTATTCGACATATTTAAATTTTGGCTGTGTGATATTAATATATACGTACTTATATACATACCAACTAATTTAACCTTAACCCATAAAAAAAAAATTATTATGAGGTATTAGTCCGTGGAGGTCAAAACATGTGATAATGGCCATTTTGAAAGCATCAAATTTATAATCATGTACCGATGGTAGTTTTATCGGGATTTAAACCTGGTAAAAATACTATATATTATAATCATGTAACATTTATAACATTTAATTTAAAAAAATATATCATTTAATTCAAAAGTGTGTAAGAAACTAGTTTTTACTGTTTACTTATCTTCCTGGTCTCTGGCGATTCAATTGATTTATGTTAATGTCATTGTATTAAAAAAAAAACAAAAAGCAATTCTACAAAATAGCACAAAAAACTAAAAGTTCCCAAATTTAGCACCCAAGGGTGAAAATCACAAATATAGCACCAATTTTGACAATATTATCACAAATTTAATATAAAAATGACTTATAATTATTTTCTAATGGGAAAAAACTAAACCCTAAATTGGAAATAGTGAACCCAAACATAATGTTTAATTCTATTTTAAATTTATTTTTGGTAAATAAGTATTTTTAAATAATTAGTAGTGCTAATTTAGGTATTTTAAATTTAGGGTGCTAGTTTTGGAACAAAAAATAATTTTTGTGCTATTTGAGGGTATTTCTCAAAAAAAAAGGGGTGAATTAAGTATCTAACCTCATATACTTCAAAAATTAAGTAACTAGCTTTCCATACTTCAAATTTAGTTCTGCAAAAAGTAAATCCAAGATTCAGACGATTATACCCCTATTGTATACAACTTGCATGAAGCGGGAAAGGTGAGGGAACAGAGCATTAAATGCTTAAGAAATATCTGATGTAGAAATATTTGGTTTTATAATTAATAAATTATGTGGCCCCAGTTGACCAACCTAGCTACCCGTTAAGTTATCGGATAACAGCCGATCATCCATGTAACACCTTTTTCCAGTAATCGTAAACAACGTTATCTAATTAACTAGATTGACTGGGGGAAGTAAATTTTGTCCTATATATGGTCTGAATTTCAGGTGACTCTGAATCGGGAAGTTCACAGCTTAGACTTTGTAATGCCCTAAATACCCTAAACCATAAAACCTAAACCCTAAATGCCCTAACCCTATTCCCAAAACTGAAAACATATAGATTTGGCTTAAATGTTCTGAATTACGGATAATCAAGTTATTGTATAACTAAGTTAGCCAGATAAATTTATAACTAAGTTAGTCAGACAACCAAGTTATTGTTTTTAGATGATATAAGTATCACGATAATACATCAATCAACTATCAATATATGACACCTAAATGTACCATATTCTCTAAACCTTAAACTATTTACCTTAAACCCTAAATCGAAAACCCAAAACTCCCTAACCATATTCCCTAAACATTGAACCATAAACTGAAAACATATAGATTTGGCTTAAATGCTCAAAATTACAGAGAACCAGGTTATTGGATAACTAAGTTAGCTAGATAAATGTATAACTAAGTTAGCTAGATAAACAAGTTATTGTTATTAGATAATATAAGTATCACGATAATACATAAATAAAATTATCAATGGCATCTAAATTTACCATATTCCCTAAACCCTAAATCATTTACCCTAAACCGTAAAGCCTAAGCCCCCTAACCATATTCCCTAAACATGAAACCCTAAACTGAAAACATATAGATTTGGCTTAAATGGTCGGAATCACAGATAAT
>PKML01037462.1:0-30242 GCA_002933935.1 Eutrema yunnanense
GTATTGGCCGCCCAAAACACTTTTTATCCATCTAAACCAGGTCGGTACCCTGTTTGTCCCGGGTCGACCCGGTTCGTCACTATTCACTATTTATGCCCAAAAACCTAAATTTGATGGGCTAAGTCTTTTCTTAAGCAAAAACCCTCCCTAAGAGTGGTTTGTAAGAGATTGATCCTTTTGATATATGCAATTTGAGTATTGTTTTCTTGATTGAATCCTCCTATCGCCTACTTTCTAATCATCCAATCATCTTGATCATGAGTTTTAATTATTCTTTTATTGGATTTGTTAGGACCATGATGATTAGTGAGTAGTTCTTAGAGTTTAAGGATGGGTTAGAGTTAGGATGTTTCCAAGATTGATTTATGGTGTTTAGGGTTAGATAATCTTATATTCCTTCTTGTCTAGTGTCCCTAATGCTAGATCTAGCTTGAAAGAGTGGATCTAGATCATAAGGCATTTCATGAATACCAAGTGTTTGATGAAATGCCTTGATAAACTAGACGAGAGATTTATGCTCCTAGCCTATGATAATAGTTGTCTAAGGTGTATTTTTGGTTGATCTTGTTTGTATTCTTAATGCTTACTAATCAATGATTCACAAACGAAGGTTTATTAATGAATTAGGTGATTAGCATAGTGATTAGTTGCTTGAAAGAGAATTAGTCAAGATTAGGGATCTTATGCCTAGGGATTAGCTTGCTTGAGTAAATGAATATCATAAATTGAACTTGGGACATCTAGACTCGATTACCTCATCCTTAGATTCGCTTATATCTTTTGCATTACGTTTGTGTAGTTAGCTATCTCTCTTCCTTTATTTAAGTTGATAGATTCCTTAGCTAAACAACGACCCTTTTATAATTGCTTAACTCAATTAGTACTTTGCATTCTTGGTATTTGGGACTAAACCCTTTGGATTTGATACCTCTTATACTACTTGTATATTGAGTAATTGGTCTCAAAGACTTGCAAAAAGTCTACTATCAATTTGGCACCGTTGCCAATTGGGTTTTAAATTCAACATTAAGATATAAGTTCTTTTTGAGATTAAGTTTTATTCTTCTTTGATTACTAATGTCTTTCACTTTCCATTGCTATCTCTCAAACCTATAGGTGCATGCATACGCGATCTCGAGGCAACGACGATCTAGTTGAACCAAGGGACGACATACATCGCTTATACCGAAGGGTTAGAACAAGGGAAGCACGTGTGAGACAACAAGAAGTTGAGAACGACATGGATCACTATTAAAATGTTCCAATTGGGGACAACCTTCCACATCATCAACAAGGTGGTAATGGAAACCACCCCGCACAAGGTGGTAATGGAAACCACCACGCACAAGGAGGCCACGCTCAAAATGCCCCACATCCACCCGACCGGCCAATGAGAGCCCCTAACCATCCCCCACGGGCTCAAAAAGTGGTAGGTGCTGGTGATGCCGCCAATGCCCATCAAAACCGTCAAGGGATCCAAGCTCCACCGGTTGAGAACAACAACTTCGAGGTGAAGCCGGGATTGATCAACATGGTTCATAGTAACAAATTCCACGGTTAATCTATGGAGGATCCATTGGATCATACCGATCAATTTGATAGGATATGTGGGTAAACCAAGATGAACGGTGTTTCGGAAGACGGTTTCAAGCTACAAATTTTCCCATTCTCTCTTGCAGAAAAAGCTCATCAATGAGAAAAGAGTCTTCCTCAAGGTTCAATCATGTCTTGGGATGATTGCAAGCGTGCTTTCCTTGCAAAGTTCTTTTCTCCTTCAAGGACCGCCAAGTTGATGAACGAAATATCGGGGTTCACACAACGCGGAAACGAATCCTTCAATGAAGCTTGAGAACGGTTTAGAAGCTACACCTCTCAATGCCCGCATCATGGCTTCTCCAATGCCTCTCTTTTGAACACCCTCTATCGCGGTGCTCTACCAAAGGTAAGGATGCTTTTAGACACGACTTCTAATGGGAACTTCTTAGCCAAAGATGTAGACGAAGCCATGGAACTAGTGGAGAACTTGGCCAAAAGTGTCGACGATTATGACCGCGCCACAAGGACGACAAGCGAATTTGATGAGAACAAGCGGGCCAAGGACATGGAAGCGCTTAATGAAAAATTGGACAAGCAAGCCAATTTGATTGATAAACTCCTAGTGTCTTCTCAAAAGACGGTTAACTTTGTGGATGCTTATGATGAGAACCAAGGTTGTTATCAAGAGGAGAACGTGGACATGAACACTCAAAAGGAGGTGAACTACGTGGGGAACCAAGGGAACTACCAAAACAAGGGGAACTACCAAAGACAAGGGTTTAACCAAAACTATAGAAACCACCCCAATTTCTCTTACCGGAACACAAATGTGGAGAACCCACAAGACCAAATCTACCCTCCGCAACCTAATCAAGCTCAAGGAGCCCCACAAAAGCAATTCCAACCTCAAGGCCAAGCTTCTAATACCAACCAACAAGCTTTTGTCCCAAGGAACCAATTCCAAGGGAACCAAAGTGGATTCCAAAACAAAGCTCCACCTGGTTTTCAAGGCCGAAAACAAGGATTTGTGCCTCAAGGTCAAGCAACTACGTCTAAACCGCAAGCAAGAGCTTGACTTGAGCTCCATGTTCCAACAATTACTCAAGGGACAAGCGGAGATCAATACGCGTGTGGATTGCTCTTACAACGACCTCAACACAAAGATTGAGGCTTTGAACTCCAAGGTAAAACAAATGGAGACCAAATGTGTTGCTTTTTCTTCACGACCACAAGGTCAACTCCTGGGTAAATCCGAAGCTAATCCTAAAGAGTATGTCAACGCGATCACTTTAAGGAGTGGTACGGTTTTGTCTCCAAGAGAAGCTCCTTCTACTCTCAATGAGGAATTACTTGAGGAAATGAGAGTAGAAGACGGTTTGGAAGTGGTCTTGACTAAGGAGCGTGGTGATCATGGGTTCTTGAGTAAAGAGAGTCAAGGGTATGAGCTACTAATGGACTTGCACAAACCTGTTGAAAGGGATACGCCATTTGCTGAGTTGGGTGTTCGTAGTACCGAATTTCAAGATGGGTTAAGAGTTGGCACGGTTCAAGAGGAGTTTGTTATAGCCGTTGAAGAGACTAGCAAGGGTAAGTCTAGTCTTAAGGAGGACGATTGGAGCGAACTCAAACCCCCAAAGGTGGACCTATAGCAACTTCCCACAGAACTAATGAACGCTTTCTTAGGTCCCAACGAGTCATACCCGGTTATTGTAAACGATAGTTTGAATGAAAATGGACTATCCTCCCTTTTAGTTGAACTTAGGAAGTATAGGAAGGCTATTGGTTACTCTTTAGACGATATCAAGGGTATTTCCTCTACTTTATGCACTCATAGAATCCATCTAGAGGATGAATCAAGGACCTCCATTGAACATCAAAGAAGGTTGAATCCTAATTTGAAAGAAGTTGTAAAGAGAGAGATTCTTAAGCTCTTAGACGTGGCATTATCTACCCAATATCGGATAGTACTTGGGTTTCACTGGTTCATTGTGTGCCTAAGAAAGGGGGGATAACGGTTGTTAAAAATGAAAAAGATGAAATGATACCTACTAGGACAATAACCGGGCATAGAATGTGCATTGACTATAGAAAGCTAAACTCATCTACTCGTAAGGATCATTTTCCGTTACCTTTCATAGATCAAATGCTTGAACGTCTAGCTAATCATCTATTTTATTGCTTTCTATACGGTTATTCGGGTTTCTTTCAAATTCCCATACACCCGAATGACCTAGAGAAAACGACTTTCACATGCCCTTATGGCACCTTCGCATATCGGAGGATGCCATTTGGGTTGTGTAATGCACCCGCGACATTCCAACGTTGCATGATGTCCGTTTTCTCTAATCTTATTGAAGACATGGTAGAATTATTTATGGACGACTTCTCCGTGTATGGCTCTTCGTTTGGTGTTTTCTTGTCTAATCTTTGTAGGGTCTTGCAACGATGCTAAGAAGCAAACTTGGTGCTCAATTGGGAGAAGTGTCATTTCATGGTACGTGTAGGCATCGTGCTTGGGCATAAGATCTCCGAGAAGGGGATTGAGGTAGACAAGGCCAAGATAGAGGTGATGGTTAGCTTGGAGCCGCCTAAGTCAGTCAAGGACATCCTGTCTTTCTTGGGTTATGCGGGATTCTACTGAAGGTTCATCAAATACTTCTCGAAAATCACAAGACCTCTCACAAGGTTACTTTGCAAGGAGGTTGAGTTCGTGTTTGATGAGGAGTGTATTGTGGCGTTTCTAGATATCAAGAAGGCGTTGGTTAGTGCTCCCATTGTCCAAGCACCGGATTGGGATCTTCCTTTCGAGATCATGTGTGATGCTAGTGACTACGCGGTTGGAGCGGTCTTGGGGCAAAGGAAGGACAAGAAAACCAATGTCATCTACTATGCAAGTAGGACCTTAGATGACACTCAAGCCCGGTATGCCACAACGGAAAATGAGTTGCTAGCTGTGGTCTTTGCAATGGAGAAATTTAGGTCTTATGTTGTGGGATCAAAGGTGATTTTCTACACCGATCACGTGGCCCTAAGATACATTCATGCAAAGAAAGACACAAAGCCAAGGATACTCCGTTGGATCTTGCTTCTACAAGAGTTTGACTTGGAGATAGGTGACAAGAAAGGGATAGAGAATGGGGTCACGGATCACTTGTCTAGAATAAGGATTGAAGACCTTGTCCCAATTGATGATAAGTTCCCCGAGGAGAGTCTCATGGTTGTTGGTGTCTTGAAGAAAGAGATTGAAGCCGTGCAAGGACTAGAGAGTGCTAATGGGTTACAAGACGAGAAACTACCATGGTTTGCGGACCTAGTGAACTACTTAATGTGCGGGAAGGAACCGCCTTTGGATGGGTATAAGAAGAAGAAGTTCTTCCAGGACGTGACGAGATACTATTGGGACGAGCCCTACTTATACAAGTTGTGCTCGGATGGTTTGTATAGGAAATGTGTGGCAGGAGAAGAAGTCCAAGGGATCCTACTCCATTGTCACGGGTCAAGCTATGGTGGGCATCATGCATCCTACAAAACCGCTACAAAGGTCTTGCAATCCGGTTTTTGGTGGCCTTCATTATTCAAGGATGTGCACCTCTTTGTCTCCACATGTGATGCGTGCCAAAGGAAATGGAATATTGGGAGGAGAGATGAAATACCCCAAAACTCAATCCTTGTGGTGGAGATGTTTGACGTATGGGGCATCGATTTTATGGGACATTTCCTGTCATCGTATGGTAACCAATACATATTGGTGGTAGTTAATTACGTCTCTAAATGGGTGGAAGCCATTGCAAGCCCGACCAACGATGCTAAGGTCGTTCTAAAACTGTTCAAGTCCGTTATCTTCCCAAGGTTCGGAGTTCCAAGGGTGGTCATTAGTGATGGGGGTAGACATTTCATCAACAAAGTGTTTGAAAGTCTACTTAAGAAGCATGGTGTGAGGCATAAGGTAGCAACACCCTACCATCCTGAAATGAGTGGCCAAGTAGAAGTATCCAACCAGCAAATCAAAGCCATACTAGAAAGGACGGTTGGGAGTTCAAGAAAGGATTGGGCCAACAAGTTAGATGATGCTTTATGGGCATATCAAACCGCTTTTAAGGCGTCTATAGGGACTACACCATTCAACTTGCTTTATGGGAAGTCATGCCATCTACCGGTTGAGTTGAAATACAAGACCTTGTGGGCGGTGAAGCTTCTTAACTTTGACATCAAGACCGCACAAGAGAAGAGGTTAATTCAACTTCAAGAGTTATAGGAGACTAGGCTTGAAGCCTATGAGAGCTCGAGGATCTACAAGGAACGGACCAAGGCGTTCCATGACAAGAAGATCCTGCGTAAGGACTTCAAGGTTGGAGACTTGGTGCTACTGTTCAATTCTCGGTTGAAGCTTTTTCCCGGGAAGCTCAAATCGAGGTGGTCGGGTCCGTTTGAGATCAAGGAAGTAAGGCCATATGGAGTTGTTGTACTTGTTAACAAGGAGGGCCAAGATTTCATTGCAAATGGCCAAAGGCTCAAACTCTACCGAGCAAATCAAATCATCGAAGAGGGAGGCTCGATCCCTCTCGATGATGTCCCTCTAGCTTGAGAACGGTAATAAACTTCGAACTTAGTGACGTTAGACAAAATGCTCTTGGGAGACACCCCAAGCTTATCATTGTATATATTTCTTTTCTTTTATCTCTTTTTCTATCTTCGCTAGATCTTTTTGATGTTTTTGTTAAGTGTGCATAGGGGTTCCAAGGTCATGGAGCAATACCGACGAGTGATACCGATTTCACTGGGCAATACCGATGTCAAATGCCGATGAGTGACATCGGTATAGACTTGCCGAGGGACCGATACCGACATTACAAATCGGTACAACACGTTGGTATGGAAACAGAAGGAAAATCCCTTAGCACCGATGTGTGGTACCGAGGAGTGACCTCGGTATGGTCATACTGATGCCCAATACCGAGGAGTGACCTCGGTATGGACCTTGTCAAACGAGGGACCAATACCGACGTCACAAATCGGTACAACACGTCGGTATGGAAACATAAGGAAAATCCCTTAGAACCGACGTGGGGTACCGAGGAGTGACCTCGGTATTCAACGAAAAATTTTAAAAACTGGGCAATACCGATGTGTAACACCGACCAGTGACGTCGGTATTGACCAGATTTTTTTTTAAAATCGTTGACCAACCCGGTTTTTGCCCAGGTAAGATCCGACCCGACCCGTGTAAGTCTTCTTTCCCTTCTTCTTCCACGCGACATCCTCCCTTTCTTCTCAACCTATTTTCGCGATTTCAAAGTCAATTTTCATCACATCTCCCTCTTTTCTCAACCAAATTTCAAAATTCCAAGCCCCATAGTCTCGATTTTCACTGCTTTTTTTGGATTTATCATCATTCCAAGCATTTAACCCCAATCCCCCCATGTATTATTCAATTAAATTTTAGAAAACAATAGTTTTGTTCTTAAGGAAATATTGATTGAATATGGTTTGATATTGCTTTTCACTTGTACAAATACTTTTGGGAAGGTTTCTCTATGCTTGAACTTGATGAATTATGTGCAAATTGTTGATGGTTTGATGAAAATTTGAGAAATTGGAATTTTGAGAATTAGGGGTTGTGAATTGGGATAATTTGCTTGTTAAGTGTGAATTGTCACCTTGGTTCATTGCTCTTAGCTCATCTTTTGGTGAATCTTTGTTGATTTGATAAGAAATTATACATATGCTCACAAATTGTCTCAAGGATATTTGTAGGTACAATGTCTGACAAAGGCGCTCCATCGACACGGGCACGAACCAAAGTTTCGACAGTTGGAAAAGGGAAAGGAATTGCCCAAGCTACCGCCGCGGAAAAGGGGAAAGGAATTGCCAAAAGTAGTACCACGGCAAAGGCTAAAACCGCGGGTACATGCTCCAAGGCCAAGAAAACGGCCAAGGGAAAGAGCAAGAGTGTTGAAGAAGTCGAGTGGGGAAGTCCCGGAAGTGCCACGGGCAAAACCAACCGAGCAAGATTACTTCGACAAGTTTTGCCAAGTGAAGTTCGAGCAAGGCAAATTTGTTGATGTGGAGATGATGGATAAGATAGGGATAAGTGACAAAGTGTGGATTCTTTTTGAGAATATGGGGCTAAGGAAGTTTATGAGCATGAAGCATGAATCTTTCAAGGCACTCTCCAACAAGTTCCTAGCCACCTTTTGAGCTAAGTTCTACGACACAGAAGATGCAAATTCCGGGTTTGGAATTTTAAAGTTTGGGCTCATGGGCACTACCTACACCGTCACTTTCCACGAGCTTTGCGAGATATTCGGGTTTAGGAAAGAAGGTACCTTCGACGGGCAATACTTTTATTATCTGAGACTCGAGCTCCGAAATCTTTGGGCAACGATTGCCTCTGGGGAGTTTGAAGCCGGCGCCTCTAAGAATGCAAGCATACGGCACCCGGCTCTCCAGTACGCGCACAAGGCGTTGGTCCACAATTTCTATCACAAGGTGGAGATTGACACGGTTACTACGGAGGAGATGGAGTTGTTGGGACTCGGTCTAAAGCCCATTCTCCCCATTCTCCGCAATGGTAAATCATTTGAGGGGGCGTAGAGACTTCCTTGTCTCGCAACACTTTTCGTGAGACACTTGTTTGCTTACCGGAATTGGGCTTGGAAGACAAATTCGAAGAAGGCCGCCATTTGCATCGGATGGATCATAACGCCTATTCTCTTGGCAAAGGGCATCAAGGTCTCGGTTAGTAGCAATGAATGGAAATTTTTGGATGCGGCCTATCTTTCAAATACTAGGTTCTTCAAGGCATTTATCGAAGGCAAGATGGCTTACAACCTCCAACTCACCGAGACATCTATGCCACAAGTCCTTTTGCCTAATCCCGCACTCACCAACTTCCATGATCCGAGGAACATCATGTTTATTCCTCCCCAAGAGTACCTCTACAACTCCACCGTAGATCCGCCTATGCAAGCGTTGCGCTAAAGAGCACAACGGAGAACCGCTACTGAGGAATCTCTTGATCTCGAAGAGAAAGTGCCAAACGAGTCGTCACTCGAGACCGTGTACGGTAGTGAGCGCTACCACTTTGACCCTTATGATGGGTCAATCACTAACGCGGCTACAAGACACGCTCACCACCAAACACGCCTCCTCCAACGCATGTGCAAGTGGCAAAGCAACAACATGAAGAAGATGGTCTAGACGATCAAGTCCTTGAAGAAGACAGTTAAAGCCATGGGTCGAACCATCAATGAGCTCAAAGACGGAGGTTGTGGAGCGAGTTCCTCAAGGACCGGTGAAGGAGATGTCGTCATGGGCACCACTCTCACACCTCAAGAAGGAGGTAGGGAATTGGTCTTAAGCACTAGTCGAGCCACGGCCCGAGCGGATAAAGCAACAAAGCGGAGAGCGATGCGGTCCCCGTCTCCCTTCTCAAGTAATCCATCTTACTCTATGGGGTCTTCATCCCCATCTCAAAGCTTCTAGGTACGAATCCAAACTCTTGTATATAATTTTCTTTTAAGTCTTGCATTGTCTAGTTTTCTCTTGTTTCTGGTCCCTTCCTTAGGCTTATTTCACACCAAGACGGTGTGATTTAAGTTTGGGGGAGGGACCGATATCTAATGTCATTTATTTTGATCTTATTTTCAATTTCATTTTTCGAGTCTCATGCATCTCATGAATTCATCTAAGGCATAGAAAAAAAAAAACCAAAAAATCGAAAAATTTGAAAACACAAAAAGAATTCATTTAATGTGCATATAGGATCGAGTCTAGTAGCATATAGGTTGTATTGCACGTGCATATGGAGCAATGATGATTTTTCCCCATTAGGGTAGAATCTAAAGAAATCGATTCGTTCGTAGTTGTTTGATGCATCTAGGCGAGTTTGAAAGTAAAGACGAACCATTCTTAGATCTCATGCTTCATCATACTTGCCTTGGTTGAAACAAGCTTGAATTTCATCCAACTCCATCTAAGTGATAACCCTAATCTTGACTTGTAAATATTGTGTTTATGCATTTTTGAATGAATTTGTGGATCACATATACATATTTGGATAATCTTTTCCTTTTTCTACCATTCTTGTTTATCCAAGTAGCCATATCCCATCATTGGAATGGTTTCCCCTACCTTAACCTCAACCTCCTTTCTAGCCATTGTTATTAGTGTGTGAATTGTGAGGCCTTTCTTTCGAACAAACTTGGTAAAACGTGTTAGGTTTAGGGCGACAAGAGGGAATTCTCATGTACATTTAGCTCCAACATCTCGGAGTTAATCTAGGAATAGGCTAGTTAGGATGTTGGTTCTTGGTTCAAGTTTGGTGTTGAGGACATCGATACAAGCTCAGCTGGAGCCGAAGAAGAAGCTGCCCACATAGCAACTATGGAACAAACACCAAGAACAAGATCAGGAACAAGACGTGTGAGAGAGCAATTTATCAAGTCTATGAAAAGTCTCCTCACCAAAGAAGTGCAAGAGAACGTGCAAGAACTACACAAGACTCATACAACACCATTCTTGTCGGTTCTTCAAGGAAACAAAGAATTTGCCATCTTCACCATTACCAAGCAAATTCAAGAGGCCCAAAGAAGTCACTAAATGGGTATGTGCTCCATTTGTGCTCTTTTTTCATTAACCAGGTTTTGTCCCAATGGGTTTACTTTGTAAGGTTTTTAATGAGGCAAATGGTTCACCTTATCATTGGCCCATTTAGTTGATTTTCCTCCAGCCAAGCAACACAAAATTCGACCATGGAGAGTTCAAGAGCCAATTTTGAATTTCAAGCTATATTTTAATGTTGTCTCTTTCTCTCTCCTTCATGCAGACTTGTTGCTTCTCTTTATATGTATTTTTGTAACTCATTTTCGAACCTAGGTTGTTGTTGAGTAATTTGAGAGTTTCTCTCTTTGATATTTCTGTGAAATAAATATTTGTCTTCTAAACTTCTTGTGTGCGATTCCTTGAAGCTTAGAGTGTATCAGACTTATCATAGATCCTTTCACCGATCTGTGTGGCGTCTCTCGATCCCCTCTCTATCCATTTCACACACTTGAATCTATTGAGAGTGACCTTAGTCCAGCAACAGCTTCACCATCATTTCACTACACTTCATCATCACTTCTTTCGAATATGTTGAGAGTGACCTTAGTCCAGCAACAGTTTCTCCATCCATCTATCCTTTAGGCTCCAACTCGTTTGGTTCCTATATCATTTTGGGGAACGGTTTTGGACTTGGTGAACGGTTGAGAATGGATTGTGGGATAGAAAAGAAGAGAAGGAGAAAGGAAAAGGGGGATCGGATTTGTGTAGATTGGTTGGTGTAAAAATCATAAGACTAGCTCTAAATAATAAGATAGCCTCAAAAGATAGAAAGAGAAAGAAGAAAGCCAAAAGGCCAAAACATCAAGGAATGAGAAGAGGCGTGAACCAAAAAGAAGAAAAGAAGAGCTAGATCACAACAAAAGGAGCACCAAACCATGAAAGAACAAGGAAGAAGAAGTGATCCCCGAATGAGAAGAAGGTGAAATGAAAAGACAAGAAGCATGTGGGTTTGAGAAGGAAAAATGGCTTAGGATAAAAAGGGTAGCTTAGGATGTGGGCACAACGGGTTAGAAGGCTTTAGGTTAGAGACACTCTAGGCACTTGGATAGATGAGAATTCTCCTTTGTATGCATAGGTTGCCTTTTACCTTTAGCATTTTGCTAAGGTTTGTTCATTCCATGAGAGATCCTTGAACTTAATTACCCATGCATAATAATGAGATCACCTTCATCTCATAACCATACCCTTAGCCAAACGGATTCGATTTAACCTTGCTTAAACCTGATTCATGGTTGGACCATTAATGAACTTTAAGGGGTTGGAGAATAGGATTGCTTGCGTAGATTGGGGTTCGGAATTGATGCATGATGTGATAGGAATGGCTAACTCCTTTGGAGTAGACGCGCTTGGTGCATTTTAGAACTACAAATTTGGGTGATGAATGTGTTTCTTTTTATATTGCTTGAGGATTTGAGCTCCCGCTCTCATATATCTTTTCCCTCCTCTTATATTTGTTTGCTTAATGGCAAGCAAAGGACCAAGTTTGGGGGAATTGATATCATCATATTTTGCATCATTCTAGCATCCGTTTCACTTAGGTTTCGAGTCATTTGCATATAGTTCATGTTATCTCTTTAGCATTTTAATCATTTTAGGAGTCTAATGTGTCCACATTCCTAGAGAGTCCTTGCATGTTCTGGATCGTATTTTAGGTGCTTCGGAGGAGATTCGAGACCCAAGGAGAGAAGACGGAGACTATACCGACGTCACTGGTCGGTATCTCTTATCGGTATTGAAGGCAGAAGAATTGTAACGAGGTCACTGCTCGGTGCAACTGATCGGTATAAAAGACGGAGGAATGCAGCCCCAGTACCGACGTGCAACACCGAAGAGTGACGTCGGTATCGAAGCTTCAGAGGATTATACCGAGGTCACTGCTCGGTGCAACGGATCGGTATTGCTTTCAGAGGAAACCTGGGGGAAAAATCTCTTAACACCGAGCAACAACACCAAGGAGTGACCTCGGTATTCATCAAAGGAACATCAAGCATCTCCCCTCAAGACCGATGTCATTGCTCGGTACCCCTCGTCGGTACACAAACCCATGTTCAATACCGAGGAGTGGTACCGACGAGTTAACTCGGTATTGGCCGCCCAGAACACTTTTTATCCATCTAAACTGGGTCGGTACCCGGTTTGTCCCGGGTCGACCCGTTTTGTCACTATTCACTATTTATGCCCAAAAACCTAATTTTGATGGGCTAAGTTTTTTCTTAAGCAAAAACCCTCACTAAGAGTGATTTGTAAGAGATTGATCCTTTTGATATATGTAATTTGAGTATTGTTTTCTTGATTGAATCCTCCTATCTCCTACTTTCTAATCATCCAATCATCTTGATCATAGGTTTTAATTCTTCTTTTATTGGATTTGTTAGGACCATGATGATTAGTGAGTAGTTCTTAGAGTTTAAGGATGGGTTAGAGTTAGGAATGTTTCCAATATTGATTTATGTTGTTTAGGGTTAGATAATCTTATATTCCTTCTTGTCTAGTGTCCCTAATGATAGATCTAGCTTGAAAGAGTGGATCTAGATCATAAGGCATTTCATGAACACCAAGTGTTTGATGAAATGCCTTGATGAACTAGACAAGAGATTTATGCTCCTATGATAATAGTTGTCTAGGGTGTATTTTTGGTTGATCTTGTTTGTATTCTTAATGCTTGCTAATCAATGATTCACAAACGAATGTTTGTTAATGAATTAGGTGATTAGCATAGTGATTAGTTGCTTGAAAGAGAATTAATCAAGATTAAGGATCTTATGCCTAGGGATTAGCTTGCTTGAGTAAATGAATATCATAAATTGAACTTGGGACATCTAGACTCGATTACCTCATCCTTAGATTCGCTTATATCTTTTGCATTACGTTTGTGTAGTTAGCTATCTCTCTTCCTTTATTTAAGTTGCTAGATTCCTTAGCTAAACAATAACCCTTTTATAATTGCTTAACTTAATTAGTACTTTGCATTCTTGGTGTTTGGAACTAAACCCTTTGGATTCGATACCTCTTATACTACTTGTATATTGAGTAATTGGTCTCAAAGACTTGCAAAAAGTCTACTATCAAGAAAAACCCTTCATCATGTTGGAAACTTTCTAGACATTTATGATCTAGCTTCTTCTTCTTCTTCTTCTTCTTCTTCTTCTTCTTCTTCAACAACTTAACACATAAAGGAAATAGACACAAGAACGAAAAACCCAAATTGAGAAATCGATGGAGCGACAAGGGGAAATTCAACAAGTGTTTGTTCAAGTTAATCACGAACGACTACCTTCATTTTTCTTCTATTTTAATTCATTATTTCTTTTTTTCCCAAAAAAATTCAAGCCCTTCTAAAAACAGAGAAGCGCTCTTTACATGCAAAAAATGACATGTCAATACAAGTGGCATTTAATTCGGGTTTATCAGCGAATTGCTGCTGATGTCTAAACTCTGTTGAGTAATTGTTGGATTTCGATTTGTTGTTTAGGTAAGTTGATACTCATATATAGCAATTGCCCACCGATGAGAAGATCAGAGATCGAATACTACGATATGCTTGCCAAACTTGAAGTGCATCACTACAATGGAAAGAATATCGATTTGGGTACTGTATGTGGTAAATACTTATGAGTTTCATGCCTTAACATCGTTGCGGCAAAGAAGACGAAGAAGTCCCATGGGGAATCTACATCAGATTACTACTGGTCATGAAGAGTGGAAAGTACACTCTAGGCTACAAGCCTACAAATAGAACAAGTTGAGTAGCCAAAAGACACAACAAAGACACTCGTGGTTGTTTTTTTTTTTTTTTTGCTTTTTGAGTCAATTTGTTCTTGAAGAAGAAGAAGCATTTTGCTCCCTGAAAGTGTAGAAAGATTCCTACAGGATGAAGAGTTTCTCTGCGTTTTATTGTTTCTTCATGGTGGTTGAAGATTTTGATTTGGTAGAATGAACATATGGATGATGCTGGAAAATGAAGAAGATAAAACAAGTTGAGTAGTCAAAAGACACAACAAAGACGTATGTGGTTTTTTTTTTTTTTTTTTTTTGCTTTCTGAGTCAATTTGTTATTGTAGAAGAAGAAGCACTTCGCTCCCTGAAAGTGTAGAAAGTTTCCTACAAGATGAAGATGAAGAGTTTCTCTGGGTTTTATTGTTTCTTCATGGTGGTTGAAGATTTTGATTTGGTAGAATGAACATATGAATGATGTTAGAAATTGTCAGAGATGGTCTACATTGTTTTCTCTTTACTTGTAGAAAACTACGACGAAAATAACTGTGTTGTTAATAATTACTTTAAGCATCACAAATTTAACCAATAGCTGAAACAAAAACAGAGCCTTTCATTTGAATGGAGACGATAATTTCATTAAACCATCAAAGAGGAGTTTAGAAACTAAAAGCAACCTAACATTTAAGTATTTGAATAACACATTAAAGAGTTTCATAAAGCAGAGAGATATGAGGACAAAATCATAACAATCGATTGAAATCACAATCACTGATCTCCAAGAAGTGACTTGATGATCTCGGAATCACCTGGATCAATGATGTTGAGGCACGAAACTCGTAAGTATTTACCACAAGCAGTACCCAGATCGACATTGTTCCCATTGTAGTGATAGACTCCAACTTTAGCAAGCATAGCATAGTATTCGTTAGATAAGTATCAACTTACCTAAATCACAAATCAAAATAAAAAACTAATTCAATCCAACGGAATTACGAAGACGAAGCACGAGAGAGATCAATCGATGAGTTAAGTTTTCTTTTGTACCTTTCGAGTTGTGAAGGGATTTGAGAACATATTTGTTCTCTGACATTTTCTAGAACAAATTGACTCACATTTTCTCTGACATTCTTTGAAATTACCTTTCAGGGAACATATTTCTTCTTCTTCTTCAATAACAAATTGACTCAGAAAACAAAAAAAAAAATTATAACAACAATCACGGACGTCTTTGTTGTGTCTTTTGGCTACTCAACTTGTTCTATCTTCTTAAGAGACAACTTTTTCTTTGTCTCCATTATTTCTTCTTCTCTTTTCTTTGCTATCTCTTTCATTTCTTCCCGATACTTAGCTTCTATCGCCTCCAGTTCATGTCTTAACATTTCTTCTTCCTCCAAACTTGTTGATTCAGTTGCCTCTTCTGCATCTTGATTGGATCTCTCGTCTTCTCCTTTAATGGCATCCACACACTGCTTGTCTTCCTCGTCTGATCGTGGGAAATCAGAGGTCCAAGAGTGGCTAACCGACTCACAAGCATCATGAAAAGCGGTCTCCTATTGTCTATGTGGCTTTGCTTCGTTATGATGACTTCTTGAGCTCTGATTCAGTTGTGAATGAATAAGATGATCGACTGTGACATCAGTTTTCCAGGTGGGTATCATGTTGACAAGTAATATATCAATTAGTTTGGCAATAAACGTGACGTTCTGCTCAGTTAACTCGAGTAGCTCAATCATCACACTCGACACCTTATAAGAAGTGTCACCTTCTTGATAGAACAAGAAATGAATGTTCCTCACACGTCATGCGGTAAAAAAATAGTAACATTAAGTTTAAGAATGCAAACATAACGGATATTTAACTGGAGGTGAAACAAAATGCTCACCATTCTCATATACTTTACAAAGAATTAGCGACACAGAGTGTTCATCATTTTCTTCACCCTTGAGGACAAAGAAATTCCCTCTCTTTGCGCGTGTGATCTCAATGCACCTGGATCCAGAGTTGTCGCTAAAAGTAACAATGGGCAGGTTATTGTCTTCATCGAGATCTATATACATGGGTATACTGCGCCGTGTTATAGGAGGGCCTTCAGACATAAGGCAACGTTCACCAAACGCACCTTCTTTGGCCATTACAATGTAGGGAAGTGGCAAAGGGTTGTTCATTGTTAAACCATTCACATGAAGAAAATGGTCCAATAGAAGCATTTTTGCTGATGACCTCTCGGATGCATAAAGCAAGCATTTCTCAATAAACTGCTTTATTTCTGGGTCTTGAACCTAGAGAGTGAACCAGGTTTTATTCTCTTGAACCACCAAGAAACAGTTACTGATAAAATCTTGTCAAAAAACTAATAACAAGGATTATATGACTTTGTTGCTAACTCACCGATGATACCTTCTTGTATATTTGAGCAGAGTTTCTGCATTCACAGAAAGGGTACTCAAATGTCACCATCTCCAACATACACATCCCAAATGAATAAATATCAGCAAGCTCGTTGTAGTTCTCATCGTATTGCTCCGATGACATAAACTTTGGGGTTCCTGTTGGTAGCATAGTAACACTTCAATTTGACCAACAGAAAACAAATTAAAAGGTGACTAAATTCGAGCCCTTCTTCAAAGTTTTGGTTAAAGCGGAAATGTGAATATGTAACATCAAGAAACTATACCAATCACACTTTTGGCATTAATTTGCACCATGACAGTAGCTAGAACAAGATATCATATTTTCACTTCTCCATGGTTTCCATTGATAAAGATGTTATCACATTTGAGATCCCGATGTATAATCGGTGGCTCTTGACTGTGAAGATATCTCAAACTCATTAAAAGTTGTCTCGCCCAACATTTCACGGCCTTCATATTCACCTTTCTGTGTTTCTTACGGTAACTAAAAAAAAATATTTTCTTAAACTCTACGATGACAAAAAAATAACATAAGACAAGTGATGTGTGGTAGAGAGGAAGGGAGATACATATTGTCGGAGACTCCCTGAATTGAATATCTCAGTTATTATGCTAACTGCCTTGTTTTTATCATCGATCCATGAGTTATAGAACCTAATGATATTACTGTGCTTCAATGATTTCAAAAGATGCACTTCAGAATACATCCTCTCTAGGGAATTTAGTGACTGCAAAACATCATCTATTCGAACTTGGTTCCACGCGATTTCAATCTCATCTACCTCATCGAATGCCTTATAACTGATTTCTTCCGGTTAAGGTACAAACCGGAAAAGATGCAGAACATAAACATATTCATTCTCTTAAGTATCTCTAGGAAGCTTCTGATTACAAAGAATACTCTTATAATAGAAAATATGTATCGAAATGAACCGAAAATGATACAATGTCTTGAATGCGCCTTTTCCGATAACCTCTTTATACTGAAAGTTCCACAATTATTTGGTTAACAACATAAGTTATTTAAATCACCACACAATATAACTCAAACATTAACATTTGAAAAGCATAACAAGCCAAAGAGAGGTGGATCTTAATCCCTCGTTGCTTGGTTTTATAGTATTAACCAATTGAAAGGTAAACACTTAATAAATGGGGGAAAAAATCATTCCAGAAGTCTTTCTCATACCTGTATATATATATCGCTAAGTTGGATCGACTTCGAGCACTCCGGGTTAGGAGGCTCTTGAAGTACAGAAGCATCCTCTGAACCATCCATACTTTCCTACACCTTGAAAAGCATCCACCTTAAAGCTTACAACAGAAACGATCCCAAAAACACATAATCTTTAAAGAAATCCTTAGATTATTTTCGAGTGAAACACCTTGAATTGAAAGAATATTCAAAGACAACAATATATCCACACGCTAATACAACCTTAAATCCAATTTTAGCTGAG
The DNA here is from genome assembly GCA_002933935.1 of Eutrema yunnanense. NCBI lineage: Eukaryota > Viridiplantae > Streptophyta > Magnoliopsida > Brassicales > Brassicaceae > Eutrema > Eutrema yunnanense. The sequence continues at coordinate 17,729 of PKML01037462.1, forward strand.
AATTTTTTTTGAAACTTCTCATCATTTAACTAATTAGCTCAGATCAACAAAACATGAACAATAATCAAGTGAAGCTCGTCAAAATTTAGAATTCTGACATCATTTTCTTAGAGAAAAAACCCAATAGTCTTCCCATATTGCATTCCATCAATATTCACATTCGATATAGCATACAGAATGACAATGAATCATTCCATAATTTGAGAAAATAACAGAAATTAAAAAATATTTGAGCAAATTAAGAGAGAGAGAGAGACATATGTCCCATTCACGTCCATGCATACAAAACACACGATGAAAATATTTAATCGCCCAAAAATGAGGTAGAAGGTAATAAATTCCGAGCTTAGATTGTACCTGGATAAATGAAGCTTTTGTTCTGTTCCGGTTATATCGCCAACGGAACCGGAGAAGGATAACAACAATGAGATTGGGAGGAAAGATCTGAACCCTAATTGAGAAATCGATAGAGCGACAAGGGTAAATTCAACAAGTGTTTGTTCAAGTTAATCACGAACAATCACCTCCGTTTTCCCTCTGGTTTAATTCATTACTTCTTCCCCCCCCCCCCCCCCAAAAAAAAATTCAAGCCCTTCTAAAAACAGAAAAACGCTATCTCCGTGCAAAGATGACGTGTCAATACACGTGGCATTTAATTCGGGTTTATCAGCCAATTGTTGCTGATGTCAAAACTCTGTTGAGTAATTGCTGGATTTCGATTTGTTGTTTAGGTAAGTTGATACTCATATCTAGCAATTTCCCATCGTTGAGAAGATCAAAGATTGAATACTACTCTATGCTTTCCAAAGTTGGAATGCATCACTACAATGGAAACATTGTCGATTTGGGTACTGCATGTCGTAAATACTTCCGAGTTTCATGCCTCAACATCGTTGATCCAGGTGATTATGACATCATCAAGTCACTTCATGGATATCAATGATTGTGATTTCGATCTATTGGTATGATTTGCCATGTTGTCTCTTCTTTATGCAATGTGTTCTTGAAAGATGTAATGTTTGGTTTCTTTGGTTTCTAGCACTCACTTGAAAGAAGTAATGTTTGGTTTCTTTGCACTACAAGAAAAACGGGTATTAATAGCACTTCAGGATAGCGGTTTATGTGTTTCTGCTATGATTGACTTATGCCTGACTTTTTAATAGCGTTTCTAAAATGATAAACGCTATGATATGTTGGGCGGCAAAAAATATGTGTCCGCGCTTTATTTTTGGTTCTCCAATTACTCTGTAATAGCACATACAAGTTGTAAAACGTCATCGTAGGTTATCGCGAATAAAAAGTTTCATTACCCGCCCAAATAATAAAAAGTGGTACCAAATTAATTTTAGTAAAAAAAATGATATGAACTAAAAAAAAATTGGTCAACAAAAATTTTCTCCCTTCTTTCTTTCTTCGTTCTTCTTTCTCTCTTCTCTTTCATTCTCGATCTCTCTTCTCTCTGTCTCGATCTCCCAGTCTCGACCTCTCTTCTTCTCTTTCAGTCTCGATCTCTCTCACTTCTGTCTCGATCTCTCTCCTCTCTTCTCTTTCAGTCTCGATCTCTCTCACTATCAGCCATCCAAGTCTCCAAGCTTCTCAGATCCTCTCTGATATCTCCTCTTGCTGCTCGGTTTTTCTTTCTGCTGGGTTTTTTTCTTTGTCTGACGTTAGTGACGTGGGTCTTGAGCTCCGTTCTTCGACAATGTCGGTTTCTTTGAGAGAGCTCTTGTCTTTGTTCTAAAAAAAAAGTTTACTTTCCCCCTCCTACCTTTCTGTTTTACTTTCAAGCGGGAAAATTTGTGAGAATGTGTTGCAAATTAAGGTTTCCAAGCTTGTGAAGTTGGATTTTTCGTTTTGGGTTTCTTCAATTTTATGACTAATTTAGAGTTGCTAGTACGATAATTTGGATATTGTTTGTTGTCGTGGGAGTAAATTGGAAGCTAAGTTAGGTTTTTTAGTAATCTCTTGATCTGTAAGTCTGGTTCAGAGCGATGAATTGAAGTTTTAGGGCACAAGAGTCTCTATTGCTTGATTCAGCAGAGAAGCAGAGGCAACAACTTAGGGCTTCTATGATGGCTGAGAAAGATGAAGAGCTCTCTTTGTTTCTCGAGATGAGACGGCGCGAGAAAGAGCAGGATAATCTCCTTCTCAATAACCTTGATGAGTTCGAAACTCCATTAGGTAATTTGGCATGATTACTAATTTGTGGAAACTCCATTAGGGAAGCATCGGCTCTTCGTGATGAAGTTTGTCGACATTTCCTATATATTAGCCTCTGGATTATCTGGTCAATTTTAACTTGTATATCCTCTGTCATTCATAACAATTGTTCTGGATTACAGCTTCACTGTGCAGAAGAGAAACGTAAGGCAGCAGAAGCCAGGGCTAGGGAGCTGGAGAAACATGTTTTGATTTAGTTTTCATTAGTAGACAAAATGTGGTTACATACCATTATTTAAGTTTCTGAGACCTGCTGGTAACATTTACTGTATTTGATTTATCAAATATTAAGTTATACTCTGGTATTAGTATTATAAGATTTAGTGACAAACCATGCAAATGCGATGAACTTTTCTTTGTCTAGGACAATTAGATTTCATGGAAAACATTGCTATTCAAGAAATTTTACTAGACTAAATGGATGGTATAATGGTACCTGCTACAGGCTGCTCTTAAGGCTGCTAACGAGAAAAAGATGGGAAAAAGGATGAAGTTGTTTCCCTCCGTTCAGAACTTCAGGTAAGGCATATTGTTACTATGGTTTCATAATATGTGAACAATTCTGATCTGCATGATGAAATCATCTCTTTTATATTCAGATCCTGAAAGATGAGGCTGCAAGAACTGTGGAATGGCTTCAAGAAGCAGAGCCAGAAGCAAAGGCCCTTCGTACAACGACTCAAAGAATGGTTTTAACACAGGACGAAATGGTATGTTTGAAAAACCCAAGTCTCATTATCATGAAGATCACGGAAAACGAGGAAGACGATGATGAAGATCACGGATAAAATGTATCACACCTGCTCTCTCTCAAGCGCCAAATTTTTAAATGTTTGGGGACAACTTTTAACTTGCAGGGAATCATCAAAAGGATGTCAGATCAGAACTCGAGAAGCTAGTGATCTCAATTGGTATCAATTTCTGCATTTGTTAATCTGGTTATTGAAGAAACCTGATTCGAACCAGCTGGTTGTTTATGTTAAGGTTTTACATTGAATCAAGGCCAAAATTGTTCTGTTTTCCATCTCTCTGTTTTCCTTTTGAGAAAAACATAATGAACGGATGTTTTAGAAGATTCAATTTTGGTTAGCTGGTGATTCAAGGTGTTAAAAAAATAAAAAATTTAGTAAATATTTGATTTAGTGTGTAGGGCATACGGTTTGGGTTTGGGGTTTAGGGTATAAGAGTATAGGTATAGGGTTTGAAATATATTTCTTTCTAGTTTTATAAACAATAGAAATATAATAATTTTTATGGATTAATGAGTATTTGATTTAGGGTATAGGGATTCATACTTGTAAGATATTGTTTTTTATATCTCAATTAAAAAATAATAAAACAAATTATGATTTCATAATAAGAACATAAAATAGAATAAACAATAGAAGAGAAAATACAACAAATTATGATTTCGTAATAATAACATGAAATATATTTTAGTTTTATTAACAATAGAAGTATAATAATTTTTAATGGATTGATGAATGTTTGATTTAGGGTACAAAGATTCACATTTGTAAGATATTTTTCTATCTTTAATTAAGAAAAGAAAATACAACAAATTATTGTTTCATACTAAGAACATAAAACATAATAGAAAAGACTATTACTAAATACAAAATAAAAAGGAAAAGCTAGTGAGTCTTTGATTTAATGTTTAAGCCATAGGGTTTGGAGTTTAGGGTATATATAAGAGTTTAGCATTTAGGGTTTGATATATATTTTTTCGAGTTATTTTTTTCTTACATTTAGGAAAATAGTATAAATTATTATTTTTACAATAAATAGAAAATCTATCATTATAAATCTTATAAAAATATAATGTACAATAATAACTTAAATTAGTTGGAAAATAAATAACACATAAACTCCAAAAAATAAAACATTAGTCATTAAAAACTACATATAAAATGTTTTACAGAGATAATTAAAATAGATAATGTTTTACAGAAATAATTAAAATTAGAGTTAAGTCTTGATTTAGGGTTTAGGACATTGTATACTTTTGGTTATGTTGATTTAGGGTTTAGGGTTTAACTTATGTTTCCAATTAACAAATGAAATTGATTAGAAATGTTATCAAATGATTGCAAATGATTGCAAAATCATTGCAAAATGATTAGAAACTTACAAACCCTACAAATTAATGATAAGTTATTAACCCTTTCTTCTATAGTTTAGTATCACATAACATTTGTTATATAGTTTTTGTATTTTTGTTTTTTGTAAACTACAAAATTATATATTATTATGAAGATAATTAACTTATCATACAAACATTGCTATTAAAAAATTTCCAAATTAAAAAATTTCCAAAAAAATTTATAAAACATTTTATTTAGGGTATAAAAAAATAAATAAACCTTTAGAATACAATCGCCAATGACAAGAGATCACTCAGATCGCTTACGTGGCGCAATCTAACACCGTAGGATCCTTCCTTGGTTTGCTATGTTTTCTCTCGAATCGTTCATTCCCTCTTATTATGTTTATCTCCAATAAACAATGGATCAGTGACGTGGCATAACTTTCTTTCTTTTCTTTCTCTCTTAGTCTTTCCCGTCTTCTCTTCTTGGCGGCGATTTAGATATAGGGTTTATTGAAGACGAGTTTCTCTGAATTTTGATTCTTGTTGTTGCAGGGCTCGACAGATTCTTGTTGTTGCAGGCTCGACAGGAGTCGGATTTACGCCTCATGTACTTACTGTGAGGGCTGGACATGTCTCTATCTTCTTCTAGCTTTGCGACCCAAATTCTCCCCGAAGAACAAACTCAAGTAAATCCATTACCTAAGAACTTTATATAAGGTTGATTCTCGTTCTTCACCTTTCGATTTTACATAGTATCAACATGAGTAGATGATTCTCGGTGAAAACAAAAAAAAACAAACTGTTTTGATTACATGTGAAACTTTGACAGGTTCATATATTGTTTCATTCTCTTAATTATTTCATGACTCTGTTACCATGTTTCCGTTTAAAGCCGTACGTAGGAGTTTACGATCAAAGGGAAGGTCGCTACAGTTCAATACAAGTATCTCATCTTTTTGTTTTGCCAGCAAAATTGCAGGATGCTAAGTTGTGGTTGTCAGATGGCCGGCACTTGAATGGTCTCGTGAACCGCTCAGTCTCATGGGACCGAATTTTATCTCATGGTGAAGATGAATTCTCAACTCCTGTTTCCATTAAAAGAGATCTGGTTTCCTGTGATAACAAAACCATGGAGAAGGCTCCTGAGAGATCTTTGGAAGGAGAATGGCTTGAGGAACTTGGCAGCTGTAAGCGCTGTAGATGTAGGAAATCCAAATGCTTGAAGCTGTAAGTTCTTTTCTTACCATCATTTTCCTCACACAATTTTTACCTCTGTTTTCCTGTCATTTACTGCTTTTTCGAAAGTAGCCTTCATATCACCTGATATGACTTTTGCTTCATCTGTTACAGGTACTGCGATTGTTTTGGTGCTGGTATATACTGTATTGAACCTTGTTCGTGTCAAAATTGTTTCAATAGGCCAATTCATGAAGACATAGTTTTGAAAACTCGTCGAGCGATTGAAGCTCGCAACCCATTAGCTTTTACTCCAAAATTGGTCTCGACTTCTGACTCTGCTACAGATTTTGGGGTAAGACATATCATGAGATCAAAATGAGCTCAAATGCATAAAGAATAAAAATAGACTCTACGGACTTGTCTTGATTTGCTGATGAAAGTATGGTTGCAACGAGAGAGGCAGTTAGATTTTATTCTGTATCTCATGTTTATAATACAATTGTAGGATGAGAACACAAGTATAAATACAAGAGTTGTATGAATCTATCTTTTAATTTTGTATTTTTATTTTGTAATATAGGTTTTTTGTATCATTTTTTCATATAAATATAATAAAATATGGTATTTTCCTTTTTAATATGTCAAATTATCCAAAAACCAACAAATAAAATCCCAATAAATCATAATTTAAATATAATTTATTGGAAAAATTACAGAAATACAAATGCTATAGGAAATACGAATTACTGGACCAAAGTGCATAAATAATTACATATTTCGAATGCTATAATAAAATTACAAAAAATGCTATGAAAATCGATCCATTAATAACAAATTACAATTGCTATTGTAAAATATACGATTACATAGAACAAAACGCTATATTAGATGAATACACGATAGCAATGACAAAAACCGCTATCTAAAGTGTCTGACCTATTATGACGGGTGATGATACAACGCTTGTTAAAACGCTATGATAGCGTTAGATAGCGTTATTCAGCCGCTAAGAAAAGCCTTTTTCTTGTAGTGTTGGTTTCTAGCACTCCTTATGGTTAATTACATCTTCGTCTCTATTGATGGATCCATTTTACATGAAGTAACGACTTACTCTTTTTATCTGAACGCTTGATAAATTCGTAACTGCTCGAATCAAGGAAATTCAAAAATAAACTTCACCGTGGTTTTCTACAAATGAAAAGAAAGAGAAAAAAAACTTTACATACAATCTTTCTCATTGTAATATCATCACTTTTATGTTCTAACATTCGACAAAACTAAATCTTAATGACCAAAAGATCCGTAGAAAAACCCTTCATCATGTTGGAAACTTTCTAGACATTTATGATCTAGCTTTTTATTCTTCTTCTTCGACAACTTAACACAGAAAGGAAATAAACACAAGAACGAAAAACCCTAATTGAGAAATCGATGGAGCGACGAGGGGAAATTCAACATGTGTTTGTTCAAGTTAATCACGAGCGACCACTACAAGAAATCTGTCGAATAGCCAGGGCATATGTCGTGGCTATAAGGAAATATCCGTGGCTATTCTGTAAATCGCCACGGACGGCCACAAATATTTTTTCGTTGGTATTCGATCGTTGCTATAGCCAAAACGTGGCCGCTTATGGCACGGTGCGACAACATAGCCACAAATTATAGTCGTGGCCACTCCTTGGAAATTGTTCCACGAAAAGGCTAGGGAATTATCCCTGGCTATTTTGCAACGAAAATTATGTGGCTTTTATCAATGACCATTCGCCACGATCTGGCTTCGAACAGTTCTTGTCTATTTGCCACGGATCGGCTACTAATATTTCCTAGCAAGCTAGCCACGGCATAGCCATGAACGTTTCTCTAGTTGTTTGCCACAAATGAGATATCTGTGTATTTCATGGCCATATGTACCAAAATAAATGTGGCTAAATTATTACTGTGGCATAAAAACTGCCACGTTTAATCCGTGGTAAATCTATAAAATTTGTTTAATAATTATTTTGTCATTATAAATTAACAAAAACTAATTGCTGAGAATTAAAAATTAAATTTAAAATACATTAATAACTAAAATTCTTAAACTAGAATAACTGAAACTTTTTTCATACTAAAGTCTACATGAGTTTCAGTTTCGATCAGTTTCAAACCTACATCAGGTTAACTTACAAAAAGATCATTAGTTCAACCTACATCAGTGATTTACAAAAAAGATCATTCCATCAACCTACATCTTGCCGTTAATAATTTATAATCAAAATAAACATTGCAACTTCAAAAGACTGAGGAACTTAAAAGGCTAATGGTTGAGATCATTATCAAAATACCCATCAAAAGATTGAGGTTCCATGTCTACCAAATTGATCGGACTGGTTGCCAGGGGAACTTGTGCATGACGGTTTGTAGACGGTGACTGACGCTCCAGAGTAGCTACACGCGTCGGCTCTGCTGTATTTGTTGTTGTCGTTGTAGCTTTGAGAACAACAGACGGATCAATCCCGTTAACCTCCAAAAGCCTTCGTGAGGCTTCCATAATAGATGCTATGTATGTGGCCATGGACTTCATGTTGCCTTCAATAGACGTCACCCTTGTCTCCAAATTCATTGTGCGTGGGATGGCAGTAGAGGAAGACGGAATCGAATCACCGTAATAACGATGAGCAGATCCGAATCCGTAAATACGACCTTTGTAGGACGTAACAACATGTAATAAAAAGATAGTAATTAAAATCAGATGACAATAAAAAGGGCAGAAAGATATAATTAAGGAGATAAAGTTTTTAGTAAACTAAAAATGTGCAAAGACACTTACCTCATAAAACAGCCTATTAAGTTGTTCAGGCAATGTTGTTGCTGCCGTAGACCCTTCGTCACTGACTGCCTCTTGACCAGATTGAATCTCTGCTTGTTGGGTTGCTATACACTCTACTTCTTCTACAATCTTCTTTGCTCGACCGTCTGCATATGTGCCATCTTTTCTAGTGTGTGTTTTTCGCACAAATTCTGGCAATGATGGTTCAATCCCACCATTAGCAACCATCTAAACCATATATGTAAAGATAATGTACTACTAAGAGATTTGATAGTTATATAATTATAAATGATAAAATTAAAAACTTGAAATGAAAGCTAAAATGTAGATTGCTTACCATATCGTACTTGATTTTGATGAATGGTGTTGAGCCAGCAGTGTGTACATGTTGACCGAGACCACCTTGATCTGAACAGCGACTTTCAGATGCCGACTTGCTTTTTTTTTCGCTTTTTCAGTCCCCCAATACGTTTGCAAATTAGCCCAATCCTGAAGACTCATGAATGGTGGCATCTTACCACTCCGCTTTCTCTTGCTGATGTAGTTAGAGATCAATGACATCATAGTTAGTCTCCATGCTGAATGCACCACATCGTCGTGAACAGCATCCCAATAATACTTTTGCTACAATGAAAAAAACAAATAATGCAATTAGTTAATATACATAAAAATGTTAAGCATAAAAAGCATAACAAAAATAAAATAAAACTCTTACCACAAAGTCTCCCCACCACGTTCTTTTCATCTCCTCTGAGACCATGCTGAAATTGTGCCATGCTCCCTTCCAATCAGAAGTGTAGATCGATGTGCAATCATCAGTTAGACACTTGCCGATTTTAAACCTTCAATTCAAGAAAAAAATAGAATATAATAACATGACAATATTAGCAAAACCTATATTTGAATAACTAACTAATTAAACTAACCAAAGTCCATTGTTTTCTTTCTCTGGATGTATAAGAGGCATCTGGACCCGGGATGGTGAAGCCAACAACTCTGCAATGCTGACTTCTGGGTAGCGTCGGGGTCGTGGTTGAGGCACAACAGGTGCAACAGGAGGCTCATCGGGTGCAACAGGAGGCGCAGCAGGTGCAACAAGAGGCGCAACATGAGGCGCAACAGGTGCAACAGGCACATCAGGCACAGCAGGAGGTGCAGCAGGACCGGCAACACCGTTAGAGGTCGTTGCCCTTCGTCCAGCACCTCGGAGAGCTCTTGCAGGCTGCTGTTGAAAGAGGCGACTTTGCATATTGACCTGCATTTTAACAAATACAATCATAAAAGGTTATACACAAACAAAAAAAGTCTAAGATCACTACTCAAAGACCACAAGCTTTGCAAAGCATTATATTCTTTGAGAATCACCTAAGAATAGGTTTTCCCAAGATGAATCATAAATGCAATTTTTCCATTTCAATAGATATATCTTAATTAATTGCTTTATAGAATTCGTGTGGGTTGCTTACACTCTCTAAAACATAGTTAAGCACAATTAAACTCAAATCAGGCTTACACAAACCAAAAATTCATGCACAATTCAAACAAAGCAGAGAATAAATACTCTCTTCTCATTTCCTCTCTTCAAAACAAACGAGCACAGATAAAAAAATCAACAAACTAAATATAACAAAGCACACAAGTGGACACACAGAAAAACGGGAAGAACATGCTATCATGTACAGAGAATCCAAACAGCGAACTTTGCATAGATTACCTTTTCCAAAATGGAGGTTTGAACGAGATTGGTGAAAGCCGGTAGAAAAGTCTGAAAATCTAGGGAGAGAGAGAGAGAGAGAGAGAGAGAGAGAGAGAGAGAGAGAGAGAGAGAGAGAGAGAGAGAGAGAGAGAGAGAGAGAGAGAGAGAGAGAAAGAGAGCATACACAAACGCGAAATGGCTTGGAGAGAATCACAAACACAGGGGAAATCGCAAAGAGAATCACAACAAACTGAAAATCTAGGGTTTTCCTAAGGAAAAAAGTGACTTATAAATGAAGGGTTTTTGTTCAAGATAATAAACAAAGCCACAAATTTTCGTGGCCCAAAGATGGCCCTTTTATAAAATTTATCTGTTTTATTGCACCAAATACTTTTTCCACGGTTTTTCAAAATTTTCAGATATATTTTTGAAAATTTTTAACTTAGAGCATCATTATTGGGGTCTTTTAGGGGTCTCTTAAGGGAGTTTTTAAGAATTTATTAGATTAAAATAATGTTTGGTTTTTAATTTACGGAAAAAATGTCTCTTGATTCAGAACTTAAAGAAACGTCTCTTGATTAACACGTGTCGACTTCTCCCTCTTGTTTTTTTTTCTTTCTTTCTTTCCGCGACAAATTTTTGTTTTTCTTTCGTTCTCGACTTCTCCCTCTTGTTTTCTCTGTCGCCTTCAACGAGTCCTGGGTTGGTCCGAGAAAATCAATTGTTTCGTTCGGATCATGTCGTCCGGTGCAAAGAAGAGAAAGGCGTTGAAGAAGAAGAAGCAACAAGAAGCGATTGGAACCAGTACGAACAGTAAGGGTTTCAATAGCGATAATCTTCTCTCTATTCGATTTTTATCATCTGCATGTCTAGTTTTGATTGCTGCTTCTTAGTGAAATTCTGCTGGCTAATTGATTGTTGATGAAGAGAGTCCTAATTAATTAGAATCTCACCCTCACATATCGTTCTTGAACATGTAATTTCTCATTTGATTTTAGCATGAAGAAAACGCTTTTGAGATACGGCAATTACTAGAGTTCTTCTTCATATGCCCCTCTGATTGATTCTACAGCAGAGGTTAGAAATTAATTATTGTGTCTCATGTTGAAATTGTTCTAGATTCAAGTGTTTTGTTTTGATGCATCCAATATCTGATATGCTGTTTAGAACCAGGAGGATTGTGCAGAGGTGGACCTTATTCCTTTTCTGTATACATGATTGCATTTTCCTGATAAACTTTTATGTGTGATTTCAGGAACTATTGTTGACTAAACAACTTGAAGAATCACGGCTCAAGATAATTATATCAAACACTTGCTTTTCCTGTTTAGCTTCCAATTGCATTTAACGAAATGTAAGCAAGCTTATGTTATCACATGATTTTGAAACTTGTTAAAACTCATGTCTTCCATTGGATTGTGAGTGGCTCTCACGAATCTGAAGTTCATATGTCAATGCATAATTGCCTTGTCTTTGACATGAATCTGAAGTTAAAACTGGTTGTCTCTTTATTGGTACACACTTTTAAAGCTTAATAAATGCATATTAGGGTTAGATAAGGGTTGCCTTATAGGTAATAAATGGATTGGTTAGATAGGTGATGAATGGTTATTGCTTGTTAGATATATGTCAACTCGATGTTCTTAGATAGGTGATGAATGCTTCAAAACTTTGATTTCTTCTATTAAAAGCGGTGCTTCTTCTCATTTGATATCTCCAAGTTTCTGCTTCTTCTCTTTCTTTAAAACCAGTCCTTCTTCTCTCTGTTTTCATCTTCTCTTTCTCTCTTCTATGCCCTTTCAATGGATATGTCTTCTACGTATCCATATTCTCATCAGCCCTCAAATTTTGTTGACCTGTTAAACAGTCAACAAGATACTGTCCTTCCTAGTACACACTTTCCTTGTGAAGACACCCCTGCAGATCGAAGAGAAAGGAGGATATGGAGCCCCACTGAAGATGTTTTGCTCATCAGCTCGTGGTTAAACACGACCAAAGATCCTGTCGTCGGCAACGAGCAGAAATCAGGGGCATTTTGGCAACGGATTGCAGCATATTTTGCTGCAAGTCCCAAGGCTTCAGGACTTGAAAACCGTGACACAAGCCAGTGCAAGCAAAGGTGGCATAAGATCAATGATCTTGTGTGCAAGTTTTGCGGAGCATATGAGGCTGCAACAAGAGAGAAAGCCAGTGGTCAGAATGAAAATGATGTTCTCAAACTGGCTCACGAAATCTTCTACACCAATCACAAGAAGAAGTTCACCCTTGAACATGCTTGGAAGGAGCTGCACAATGACCAGAAATGGTGTGACTTGTCTACAACAAAAACTGATGCAAGCTCTAAAAAGAGAAGGTGTGCCGATGGTTCACCAAGCGCTCATGCAGAGGAAATAAAGACTGGTGAAGATGATCAATCAAGCAACCGTCCTCCAGGTGTTAAAGCAGCCAAAGACAGAGGAAAAAGGACTATGGTTGAGGGCAAGGTTCTGGCTGAGTTTCAGAGCATGTGGGAAATCAGACA
>PKML01037462.1:33579-48310 GCA_002933935.1 Eutrema yunnanense
TAATTATATATTTATATATATACATCTCATATGGTGCAAACTCTTCGCAATTTATCATTAGGAATGTCTGAAGGATATGCATGTCTACATCATTTAACCAAGCACGAACAGCTTTTCCACCAACACGTCTGACGGGTTGAAACATGGAGGGAATATCGGGGTAAATGTAGGTGAATTGTAAGCCAACATCAGTTGAGGGATCATGGACACTTTGTGACGCAAAATAATTGGATGTGAAGTAAGAGATCTCCTCGTTTATACATTGTGCCACTATTGATCCTCCAATGCGTTTTTTGTTATTTGCTTTCTTTTTTAGATGGTACATAAATCTCTCGAACGGATACATCCACCGGAATTGTACTGGTCCACCTAATGCTGCTTCATCTGGAAGGTGAACTGGAAGATGTTCCATTACATCAAAAAACGATGGAGGGAAATTTTTTCCAAATTGCAAATTTTGACAGCAATGTTTGCTTTCATAGTATGAACATCTTCGGTCTTCAATGTCTTTCCAGCAATATCTCGAAAGAAAAGTGCAATATCTGTTTGAAAATAAATGCCACAAAATTATGAATTATAGATTAGTTAATTTTGATTCAATTATAAAAATATAATTTAATATTTAAAATGCTATACATATAATTATTATTATTACCTGAAATCGCTGTGTGAGCGGCTTTTGGAAGCAACTCTTGAAATGCGATGGGAAGTAGGCGTTGCATAATAACATGGCAATCATGACTTTTCAATCCCAAAAACTTCTGCGTATCTTCTTCAACAAATCTCGAAAATTTGGAAGAATATCCATCTGGGAACTTAACATTCGTTTTCAACCAACATAGAAATTCCCTTTCTCCTTCCTTTGATAATCTAAAAATAGGAACTGGAGCTTTTCCTTGAAGAAGCTCTAACTCTGGACGTTTGCATATTGTTGCCAAATTCATCCTTGATTTGACATTGTCTTTCGTCTTTCCAGGAACATTCAAAATGGCGTTCATGAGATTGTCAAAGAAATTCTTTTCGATATGCATGAAATCAAGATTGTGTCTAAGAAGAAGATCTTCCCAATAAGGCAAATCCCAAAATATGCTTTTCTTAACCCAATTAAGGTAGTCACCATAGCCGGTAATAGAGCGACATGGGTTGTTATGTCTGTTACTGATATGCTCAATTTAATACCCTAACAGTACTAAAGCAGTAGTTGTAATATAGTTAGGGGTCGAACACAAGGACTCACAGAAATCACACAATAAATTGTATAGTATCGAGCTAAGCTAAGCAGTTCAGGTTTGACAGAAAGCAGAAAGTAGTAAACGAGTTGTAATTCGATGGGAAAGAGATAGGTTCAGGGATATTTCTCAGGAAATCAATGAATGCAAAATAAACTAACTAATCAGGGCTCAGGTTACGCACGGTTCTCGAACTCAAATCAATAAATTATTATCAACCAACTGTAGTTGCGAAAACTATCTAAATCTAAACTTCAGAATCCCAAATTTCTTTGCAAATCCCTAAGAATAGATCAGCCTTAATTTCAAGTTTGATATGTTCGCAAATCAATTAAACCAAATCTCTTTGCGAATAATCAATTTGCTCACCTAAAGTTCTATCAGGTAATTAATCGCACTGTCGTGCCTAATCAATTATCCTAAGATCTAANGAACACAAGAACTTAGTTATCACACAATAAATTGTATAGATCTGAAACAAGCTAAATCAGGAGATGTAATCAAAAACTAGATTGCAAGTAAAAAAGCGATGTAAATTCAGTTGGAGGCAGATAGGTTCAGGGTATTTCTCAGGAAATCAATGAATGCAGCTAAATTAACTAACAGGATTCAGATTAAGCACTGTTCTAGAACTCAAATCACTAAAATATAATTAACCAACTCTCGTTGCGAAAACTATCTAAATCTAAATCCTAGGAATTCCAAATCTCTTTGCGAATCCTAAAATCTAAATCAGCTTTAATAACATGTTTGATATGTTCACAAATCAATTAAACCAAATCTCTTTGCGAATAATCAATTTGCTCACCTAAAGTTCTATCAGGTAATTAATCGCACTGTCGTGCCTAATCAATTATCCTAAGATCTAATTTCCAGGTGATCAATCTAGAATTAGCTTTTAGAACAACCTAAGGTGAAGAACTAATTCAGATTATGAACCCTAAATAACTAATCAACCTAGCATTCAAAGAAATCCCTTATGAGAATCCCCAAACCTAACAAGAGATCTACTCAGACATGGAAATTGAATCAATAGACATGTTTGAATAAATACTCAATATAAAATCAAAAAGAGAAACAAAGGTTTTGAGATCTGATCTCGGACGAAGGAAGATTCAGACTGGTCTCTCTCACCAAATTCTCTCTTAAACCAAAGAAAAATAAAGCATAGCCTAAAAGTGGCTGTAAAAATCCCTATTTATAAGCTAACACACGAATTGGGGCTTCTTGTAATTATTAAAGACTTCTGGGGCAAATCTGCAGTTCTTCAAATCTTTATTAAGTCGCGTGTCTT
This sequence comes from Eutrema yunnanense, assembly GCA_002933935.1. Lineage (NCBI taxonomy): Eukaryota > Viridiplantae > Streptophyta > Magnoliopsida > Brassicales > Brassicaceae > Eutrema > Eutrema yunnanense. The sequence goes on from PKML01037462.1 coordinate 36,103, forward strand.
GGTCATGATGTGATGGGTATCGATCGATACCAGGGGGTATCGATCGATACTTGACGTGAAATCAGATACTCAGCGACACGACTTCAGCTTCTGCTCCAAACTGTTCCAGAAAGCTCCAATACTTCCAATAATGCTCCAAACGTGCTAAGACCTGTAAAAGACTCTAAAAGACTACAAAACACTATCCCACAACATTGTTCAAGTAAAGCCATCCTCGCCAGTTTCATCGCTGCAGCCAATATTCAAGAACCTTCTAAATTCTTTACCAGACAATATCATGACAAGGAACCACCCTTTTTCACACTTTTTGTATCAATTTCTCTCCCCCAGACTTATTTCTTATTATGTTCTTTCTTTTCTTTTCAGCTTTGTATATACACATCAAGGTATGAGACACGAGTATTGATGGTGTTTGCCACCAAATCCCCGGTTCTTCCCTCTCAATGTATCAAAGGATGTAGGCGAATAATGGCATCATAGGAAAATCCTAGCCTCGCTTCCAATCCTCTGTGTGATCATCCCCTCTTAAGTAGAATAATGGGATCGCTGGAAATTTTCCTAACCCTCTACTCAGAAGAAAATCATTTCAATCTTTTATGCTCTTATTTATCAACTCTAACAGGGGAGAGAGATACCATAACTCTAAACACATGGGTTCCTTTATCAGATATGAATGATGAATCAAGCTCTATGAACACTAACCACATTGATAAAGTGCAAAAGTTGGCTCAGGCTTTAGAAGAACTCTGCTGGAAACATGGATGTTTTCTAGTCAACTGGTCAGTCTTTGGATTTTTCATTAGTCGATCTAGAACTGATCCTGTAACACTGTGCACTCAAAAACAAAATCAAATCAATAGGTTCAACCACATGATCATTATCTCCAACAAATTTTGACTCAATAAAAACAATTTTGACTCGATAAAACAACTGACTCTAAGAAAAACAAACACAATGTCAGCAGACACCTCCCCCAGACTTGAACAACACTGTCCCCAGTGTTATCTAGCCTAGAGTCAGTGAAAGAAAACAAAAGAACATACTAAAATTGGGAAAAACAGAGGTTACCTTGCTGGAACATCGAGTATCGATCGACATACAACCTGGTATCGATCGATACCAGGCTTAAATTGACTTGATGAACCGTACATTCGCGATCGGTGTCGATCGATACCAAGGGGTAACGATCGATACTAAGGCGATTTCGAGTCTTCTCCTTGTTTATCTTGACACAAACACAAAACGAACGAAAATAAAAGAAAAAAAAAACGACTCAAAGACATACTCACCAGTGGGTTACCTCCCACAAAGTGCTCGTTTAACGTCAATAGCTTGACTGTAGCGCCATTCAGGCTGTTGGTGCATCATCCAAAGGAATTATCTGCCCTGTTGGAATCTCGGCTTTCGTCCAAAAGTGTTTCACCCTCTGTCCATTGACAGTGAACTCATCGCCTGTAGGACTAATCAGCACGACAGCTCCATGTGGTCTGACCTCTTTGATTGTGAAGGAACCTGACCAACGAGAGCGCAATTTACCAGGAAACAATTGCAAACGAGAGTTATACAGAAGTACCTGGTCGTTTGGTTCGAAATGCCTGGAGATGATCTTCTTATCATGATAGGCCTTAGTCCTCTCTTTGTACATCTTTGACAAACTCGTTCAGCTGGATCAATCTCCTCTCTGATGCAGGCTTGATGTCAAAGTTCAGCAACTTCGTCGTCCATGCTGCCTTGTGCTCAATCTCCACTGGAAGGTGACATGCTTTCCCATACAGCAAGTGAAATGGTGTAGTACCCAACGGTGTCTTGAAAGCAGTCCTATAAGCACATAGCGCATCATCCAACTTTGTAGACCAATCCTTCCTAGAAGCACCCACTGTCTTTTCCAGAATCTCCTTGATTTGCCTGTTGGAGACTTCGACTTGCCCACTGGTTTGAGGGTGATATGTGATATGATCATATTTTGCATCATTCTAGCATCCGTTTCATATAGGTTTCAATTCATTTGCATGTAGTTCATGATGTCTTTTTAAGCATTTTAGTCATTTTAGGAGTTTAGTGTGTCTACATTTAGTCCTAGAGAGTTCTTGCATGTTTTGGATCGTATTTCAGGTGTTAAACGAGGAGATTCGAGACCCGAGGATTGGAGACAGAGACCACACCGAGCATCGATCGATACCAGGCGTAACACCGAGTATCGATCGACACCGAGGAGTGACATCGGTACTTCAGGGGATTACACCGATGCCACTGCTCGGTGTCACAGCTCGGTATTGCCGCAGGAAGATCCTAGGGGAAAAAGTCCTTAATACGGAGCAGTGATACCGAGGAGTGACCTCGGTATCCACTGAAGAAGAAGACCTAATACCGAGGCCACTGCTCGGTATTGGCTCATCGGTGTAAAAACCCAGGCTCAATACCGAGCAGTGATACCGAAGTGTGTCCTCGGTATCGATCGATACCGAGCAGTGATACCGAGGTGTGTCCTCGGTATCGATCGATACCAAACATTTTATCCATTTAAACCGGGTCGGTACCCGGTTTTTCCCGGGTCGACCCGGTTCGTCACTATTCACTATTTAAGCCCAAAAACCTAATTTGTGAGGGCTAAGTCTTTTTCTAAGCAAAAACTCTCTCTAAGAGTGATTTGTAAGAGATTGATCCTTTTAATTTATGCATTTTGAGTATTGTTTTCTTGATTTAATCCATCTATCTTCTACTTTCTAATCATTCAATCATCTTGATCATGAGCTTTAACACTTCTTTCCTTGGATTTGTTAAACCCATAATGATTAGTGAGTAGTCTTAAGGATCTTGGGATGAGGTAGATTAGGGGGATCTAGGGTTTGATTAGTGGTGTTTAGGATTAGATAATCTTATATTCCTTCTTGTCTAGAGTCCCTAATGCTAGATCTAGCTTGAAAGAGTGGGTCTAGATCATAAGGCATTTCATGAACACCAAGTGTTTGATGAAATGCCAAGACCAAACTAGACAAGAGTTTTATGTTCCTAACCTAAGACATTAGTTGTTTAGGGTATATCTTTGGTTGATCTTGTTATGATTCTTAATGCTTGCTAATTGTTAATCCACAAATGATGATTTGCTAATGGACTTGATAATTAGCATAGTGATTAGTTGCTTGAAAGAGAACTAATCTAGATTAGAGATCTATTACCTAGGAATTAGCTTCTTGAGTAAATGAACACTGCTAATTGAGCTTGGATCACCCTATATCATTAACCTTATCTCTTGTTCCGCCTTTATTATTTGGATTACATCTTGCTTAATTGTTTTACTTGCTTAATTTGGATACTTAATCACAAAACTCCCTTTAATTAGCTTAACTTGCTTTAAGTGCCTTGCATTCTTAGTGATTAGGACTACTTCCCAATATTGGATTCGATAACCTCTTACTACATCGTTTAGAGGGTATTGATACCTCTTTGGATTGCAAAATCCTTGTATCAATTTGGTGCCGTTGCCATATTGGGATTTGTTTTAACATTAAGGTTTAGGCTCTTTGTGAGATTAAGCTTTATTTGCTACAAAGTTACTAATCTTGTTTGCTTTCCATTGCTCCCTTTGAACCATAGGTGCATGCATACACGATCTCGAGGCAACGACAATCTAGTTGGACCACGGGATGACATACACCGATCATACCGAGGGTTTCGAGCAAGGGACGGAAGTGTAAGACAACAAGAAGTTGAGACCAACATGGAACACTATGAGAACGTTCCACTTGGGAACATCAATGAAGCCATTCCCCACCAACGGAACGGTGGGAATGGGGATGGACACGGCAACAACCAAGGTGGCAATGGAAACCATCCCGCACAAGGTGGTAATGGAAACCATCCTGCACAAGGTGGTAATGGAAACCATCCCGCACAAGGTGGTAATGGAAACCACCCTCTTCCACCCACCCGGCCAAGAGGTCCCAACCACCCACCTAGAGCTAGAAACGTTGTTGGAGAAGGTGATGCCGCTAATGCTCACCAAAACCGCCAAGGCATTCAAGCTCCACCGGTGGATAATAACAACTTCGAAGTCAAACCGGGAGTTATCAACATGGTTCAAGCCAATAAATTTCATGGCTTGTCCATGGAGGATCCATTGGACCACATTGACCAATTTGACCGGATATGTGGTCTCACCAAGATCAATGGGGTCTCCGAAGATGGGTTCAAGCTTCGTATCTTCCCATTCTCTTTGGGTGACAAGGCTCATCAATGGGAAAAGACATTACCCCAAGGATCTATCACTTCGTGGGATGATTGCAAACGCGCGTTTCTCGCCAAACTCTTCTCACCGGCTAGAACCGCCAAGCTTCGCAACGAGATCTCAAGTTTCACACAACGATCCAATGAGTCTTTCAATGAGGCTTGGGAGAGATTTAGAAGCTACACGTCTCAATGCCCACATCACGGCTTTAGCAACGCCTCTGTCCTTAGCACGCTCTACCGCGGTGCTTTACCTAAGATCCGTATGCTTCTTGACACGACATCTAACGGGAACTTCTTGGCTAAAGACGTTGAGGACGCAATGGAGTTTGTCGAGAATTTGGCCCAAAGTGACGGTACCTATGGCGATGACTATGACCGCGCCACAAGGACCACTAGTGATTTTGATGAGAACAAACGGGCCAAAGACATGAAAGCTCTTAACAACAAGTTGGACAAGCAAGCCAATTTGATTGACAAAATACTAGTGTCTTCCCAAAAGATGGTCAACTTTGTGGATGCTTATGATGAGAACCAAGGTTATTTTCAAGAGGAGAACGTAGACATGAACACTCAAGAGGAGGTTAACTACTTGGGGAATCAAGGGAACTTCCAAAACCAAGGAAATTACCAACGTCAAGGTTTCAATCAAAACTATCGGAACCACCCAAACTTCTCCTACCGGAACACAAATGTGGAAAACCCACAAGATCAAATCTACCCTACTCAACCTCAAGGAGCCCCACAAAAACAATTTCAACCACAAGGGCAAGCTTCTAATACCAACAATCAAGCCTTTGTCCCAAGGAATCAATTCCAAGGGAACCAAGGTGGATTTCAACACAAAGCTCCACCCGGTTTTCAAGCACCTACGTCTAAACCGCAAGAACTTGATTTGAGCTCCATGTTCCAACAACTACTTAAGGGACAAGCGGAGATCCCTACGAAGGTGGATTGCTCTTACAATGACCTCAACACAAAGATTGAGGCTTTGAACTCCAAGGTCAAACACATGGAGAACAAAGGTGTGGCTTCCTCTTCGCGACCACAAGGTCAACTACCGGGCAAATCCGAAGCGAATCCCAAGGAGTATGTCAATGCAATAACCTTGCGAAGTGGCACGCTCTTGCCTACAAGAGAAGCCCCTTCTCCCATCAATGCGGACATTGAGGACCAAAGTGGAGGGGGGGGGGTGGAACTTCAAGAGGATGAGGTAGGGAAGGAGCACGAAAAGGTTGAAGAAGTCGAGAAGATTAAGCCTAGAGTTGTTGGCGCTCAAGAGAAGCCAAAGAAGAGTGTGTTCGTCCCAAAGCCATATGTCCCAAAGCTACCTTTTCCGGGTCGTTTCAATAAACAACTTATGGACAAGTATAAGGCTATTTTTGATAGGCAAATGGAGAAAGTGGAACTCACAATGCCTTTGGTGGATGCATTTTTACTTATCCCCCAATATGCCAAGTTTTTGAAGGATGCGGTTAATGAAAGAGCTAAGGAGATGGAATCCATGGTCATTCTAACTCATGAATGTAGTGCCATTATACAAAAGAAGATGGTACCTAAGAAGTTAGGAGACCCGGGATCCTTTACCTCACCTTGTGCTCTTGGACCTCTAGCTTTCAATCATTGCTTATGTGATCTTGGAGCAAGTGTGAGCCTCATGCCATTCTCGGTAGCTAAGAGATTAGGCTTCACACACTACAAAGCTTGCAACATCTCTCTAATATTGGCGGATAGGAGTGTGCGGGTCCCCATTGGTCTACTTGAGGATCTACCAATTGTGGTGAAGGATTTCATCGTCCCCACGGACTTTGTGGTTCTTGAAATGGATGAAGAACCAAAAGACCCTCTCATCTTTGGTAGACCGTTCCTAGCGACCGCGGGAGCGATAATCGACGTAAGGAAGGGCAAGATAGATCTCCATTTGGGTAAAGGAGAAGTGCTTGAGTTTGACATCAACAAAGTAATGAAGAAGCCCACTATAGACGGGCAATGTTTCTACATCGAAACCATGGACGAGTTGGCCGATGAATTACTTGAAGAAATGAGAGTGGAAGATGGGTTAGAAGTGGTTTTGACAAAGGAGCACGGTGATCATGGGTTTTTGAGCAAGGAGAGTCAAGGCTATGAACTTCTCATGGATTCTCATAAGCCGGTCGACAAGGACACCATGTTTATTAAGTTGTGCATCCGGGGTACCACGGTTCAAGAAGAGTTCGTTCTAGCATTCGAAGAGACTAGCAATGGTAAGACTAGTTTTGGGGAGGACGATTGGAGCGAGCTCAAGGCCCCAAAGGTGGACCTAAAGCAACTTCCCGCGGGATTAAGGTATGCGTTCTTAGGTCCGAATGAGTCATACCCGGTTATCATGAACGAGAGTCTAGATGAAAACGAACTATCCTCTCTTCTTGTGGAACTTAGGAAGTATAGGAAGGCAATTGGCTATTCTTTAGATGATATCAAGGGTATTTCCCCAAGTTTGTGCACGCATAGAATCCATTTAGAGGATGAATCGAGGACCTCTATTGAACATCAAAGAAGGTTAAACCCTAATTTGAAAGATGTTGTAAAGAGAGAGATTCTTAAGCTCTTGGACGCGGGGATTATCTACCCAATATCGGATAGTACGTGGGTCTCCCCGGTCCATTGCGTGCCTAAGAAAGGGGGGATGACGGTTGTTAGAAATGACAAGAATGAAATGATTCCTACTAGGACGATAACCGGGCATAGGATGTGCATCGACTATAGGAAGTTAAACTCATCCACTCAGAAAGCTCACTTCCCGTTACCTTTCATAGACCAAATGCTTGAACGTCTCGCTAATCATCCTTTTTATTGTTTCCTAGACGGTTATTCGGGGTTCTTTCAAATACCCATACACTCGAATAACCAAGAGAAAACAACCTTCACATGCCCTTACGGTACCTTCGCATATCGAAGGATGCCGTTTGGGTAGTGTAATGCTCCCGCAACTTTCCAACGTTGCATGATGTCCATTTTTTCTGATCTTATTGAGGACATGGTAGAGGTCTTTATGGACGACTTCTCCGTGTATGGATCTTCCTTTGGTGTTTGCTTGTCCAATCTTTGTAGGGTCTTGCAACGATGCGAAGAAGCAAACTTGGTGCTCAATTGGGAGAAGTGCCACTTTATGGTACGTGAGGGAATCGTGCTAGGACACAAGATCTCCGAGAAAGGCATAGAGGTGGACAAAGCCAAGATTGAGGTGATGGTTAGTTTGGAGCCGCCTAAGACGGTCAAAGACATTCGGTCTTTCTTGGGTCATGCGAGTTTCTACTGAAGGTTCATCAAGGACTTTTCAAGGATTACTAGACCCCTCTCCCGGTTGCTTTGCAAGGACGTCGAGTTTGTGTTTGATGAGGAGTGCATGGGAGCATTCCTAGAGATCAAGAAAGTGTTGATTAGCGCCCCTATAGTCCAAGCACCGGATTGGGACCTTCCGTTTGAGATCATGTGTGATGCTAGCGACTATGCGGTTGGAGCCGTTTTGGGTCAAAAGAAGGACAAGAAGACCAATGTGATCTACTATGGTAGTAGAACTCTAGATGATGCTCAATCTAGGTATGCAACCACGGAGAAGGAATTGTTGGCCGTAGTCTTTGCCATGGAGAAGTTTAGATCTTATGTTGTGGGTTCAAAGGTGATTGTCTACACCGATCACGCGGCTTTAAGATACATTCATGCGAAGAAGGACACAAAGCCGAGGCTATTACGTTGGATCTTGCTACTCCAAGAATTCGATTTGGAGATAGTAGACAAGAAAGGCATAGAGAACGGAGTGGCGGATCACTTGTCTAGGATGAGGATAGAAGACCTCGTCCCCATTGAAGACAAGCTTCCCGAAGAAAGTCTCATGGTTGTGAAGGTATTGAGAAGAGAGGTTGAAGCCGTGAATGGTATGGAGGAAGCTAGCGGTCTACAAGATGAAATCCCATGGTTTGCGGATCTAGTCAACTACCTAGTTTGTGGGAAAGAACCACCTTTAGATGGGTATAAGAAGAGAAAGTTCTTCCACGACATCACTAGATACTATTGGGACGAGCCTTACTTGTACAAGTTGTGTACGGACGGGTTGTATAGAAAGTGCGTAGCGGAAGAAGAAGGGCAAGGAATCCTACTCCACTGTCACGGGTCAACCTATGGCGGGCATCACGCATCCTACAAAACCGCTACAAAAGTCTTGCAATCCGGCTTTTGGTGGCCTTCGTTATTTAAGGACGCACATACCTTCGTCTCCACGTGTGATGCATGCCAACGGAAAGGAAATATTGGGAGGAGAGATGAAATGCCCCAAAACCCAATCCTTGTGGTAGAGATGTTTGACGTGTGGGGCATCGACTTTATGGGACCTTTCCCGTCATCATATGGTAACCAATACATATTGGTGGCGGTCGATTACGTCTCCAAATGGGTAGAAGCCATTGCAAGCCCGACTAACGATGCCAAGGTCGTTCTAAAACTGTTCAAATCCGTAATCTTCCCGAGGTTTGGAGTTCCGAGAGTGGTCATTAGCGATGGAGGTAGTCATTTCCTCAACAAGGTGTTTGAAAGCTTACTAAAGAAGCACGGTGTGAAACATAAGGTAGCAACGCCTTACCACCCTCAAACGAGTGGCCAAGTAGAAGTGTCAAACCGGCAAATCAAGGCCATACTTGAGAAGACGGTTGGAGGTTCAAGGAAGGATTGGGCCAACAAGTTGGATGATGCCTTATGGGCATACCGGACCGCCTTTAAAACACCTATAGGGACTACACCATTCAACTTGCTCTATGGGAAGTCATGCCATCTACCGGTTGAGTTGGAATACAAGGCCCTATGGGCGGTGAAGCTACTTAATTTCGACATCAAGACCGCACAAGAGAGGCGGTTGATCCAACTTCACGAGTTAGAGGAGATTAGGCTCGACGCCTATGAGAGCTCGAGAATCTACAAGGAGAGGACCAAAGCATTCCACGACAAGAGGATTGTGCACAAGGACTTCAAGGTTGGGGACCTCGTGTTGGTATTCAATTCCCGGTTGAAGCTCTTTCCCGGGAAACTCAAGTCGAGGTGGTCGGGTCCGTTTGAGGTTAAGGAAGTGAGGCCGTATGGGGCCGTTGTGCTTGTTAACAAATAAGGCCAAGATTTCATTACAAACGGCCAAAGACTCAAACCCTATCGGGTAGATCAAAGCATCGAGAAAGGAGGATCAATCCCCCTCGATGATGTCCCTCTAGCTTGAGAGCGGTAACAACCGTCGAACTTAGTGACGTTAAACAAAATGCTCTTGGGAGACACCCCAAGCTTATCATTGTACATACTTTCTTTTTGTTTATCTTATTTTTCTATCTTGCTAGATCTTTTTGATGTTTTTGTTGAGTTTGCATAGGGAGTTCAAGGGCAAAAAGGAGGATACCTAGGTGTGACACCGAGTATCGGTCGATACCAGGTGTAACACCGAGTATCGATCGACACCGAGGAGTGTCCTCGGTATCGATCGATACCGAGCAATGACACCGAGTATCGATCGATACTGAGGACACAATTCGGACCCAACCCAGGTAGGATCCGACCCGACCCAGGTAAGTCTTCTTCTTCTTTTTTATTGTCGCGACCATCTCCCTCTTTTCTCAGCCAATTTTCCCGATTTAAGAGCAAGAATTTTCCCCATCTCCCTCTTTTCTCAACCAAATTTGGTGATTCAAAGCCCTATAATCTCGATTTTCAATGCTCTTTCTGGATTTATCATCATTTCAAGCATCTAATCCAAATTCCCCAAGGTATTATTCATCTAAATGTTCGAAAACCAAAATTTTGTTCTTGAAAAATCATTGCTTGAATATGGTTTGATATTGTGGTTCAATTGTGCAAATACCTTGGGGATAGTTTATCTATGCTTAAACTTGATGATTCTTATGAGAAATTGGGATTTTGAGAAATTGGGATTTTGAGAATTAGGGATTGTGAATTGGGATAATTTGCTTGTTAGGTGCGAATTGTGACCTTCGTTCATTGCTCTAAGGTCATCTTTTGGTAATCCCTTGTTTATTTGATAAGGAATTGTACCTATGCTCATGAATACTCTCAAGCATATTTGTAGGTACAATGTCGGACAAGGGAGCTCCATCGACATGGGCACGAGCCAAGGTTTCAACAAAAGGGAAAGGAATTGCCCAAGCTACGGCCGCGGAAAAAGGAAAAGGGATTGCCAAGGCTAACGCCAAAGCAAAATCTAAACCCACGGCCGCGGCAAAGGGCAAAGGAAAGAGTGCCGAGGAAGAGGCCGAGAGAGAGAATGTCCCCATGCCGGGATGGACAAAGCCAAGTGAGCGAGAATATTTCGACAAATTTTGCCAAATGAAATCCGAGCAAGGCAAATTTGACGATACGGAGACAATGGAGAGGATGGGTATAAGCGACGAAGTGTGGGCTCTCTTTGAGAATATGGGGCTGCGGAAGTTCATGAGCATGAAACACGAAGCTACCAAAGCTCTCACCGCCAAGTTCCTATCTACCCTTCGAGCTAAGTTCTACGACACGGAGCATGGAAACTCCGGATTCGGAATTCTAAAGTTCGGACTCGGGGAAACAACCTACACCGTCAACTTCCACGAGCTTTGCGAGATATTCAGATTTAGAGAAGAAGGTACTTATGGCGGGCAATACTTCGATTACCCGGCAAATGAGCTCCGAAACCTTTGGGCAACAATTGCAAGCGGGGAATTTAGAGCCGGTGACTCCAAGAGTACGAGCATAAGACACCCGGCAATCCGATATGCACACAAAGCGTTGGTCCACAATTTCTACCACAAGGTAGAGATCGATACAGTAACTACGGAGGAGATGGAACTATTGGCGCTTGGTCTAAAGCCTATCCTACCCGTTCTCGCAAACGGTAATGCATTCGAGGGGCCGGAGAGAATTCCTTGTCTCGCAACGCTCTTGGTAAGACACTTGTTCCATTACCGGGATTGGGCTTGGAAGACAAAGTCGAAGAAAGCCGCGATTTGTCTCGGTTGGGTAATAACTCCAATTCTCTTGGCAAAGGGGATCAAAATAGCCCTTGGCCAATATGATTGGAAATCTTTGGATATGGCCTACCTTTCCAAGGTGAAGTTCTTCAAAGGATACATCGAAGGAAAGATGGCTTACAATCTCCAACTCACCGAGAAATCCATGACGCAAGTTCCCTTACCCAATCCCGCGATCACCAACTTCCATGATCCGAGGAACGTCATGTTCATCCCTCCACAAGAGTACCTCTACAACTCCACCGTCGACCCACCTATGCAAGCGTTCCGTAAGAAAACACAACGGAGAACCGCCGTCAAGGAGCCAATTGACATCGACGAGGGAGAAGCCTATGAGGCATCACCCGAGACCGTCTACGGTAGTGAGCGCTACCACTTTGATCCCTATGATGGGGCTATCACTAGCCAAGCCACAAGGCACGCTCACCACCAAACTCGTCTCCTCCAACGGATGTGCAAGTGGCAAGACAAAAACATGAAGAAGATGGTCAAAACGATCAAGTCTTTGAAGAAGACGGTGAAAGCCATGGGTCGAACCATCAATGAGTTGAAAGACGGAGGTTGTGGAGCGAACTCATCAAGAGCCGGTGAAGGTGGAGATGTTGTCACGGATGCTAACCTCGCGCCTCGAGGAGAGGATTGGGAGCTCGGCATTAGCTCAAACCGTCCCACGGCCCGACAAGAAAGGGCATCAAAGAGGAGAGCTATGCGGTCTCCGTCTCCCGTCTCAAGTAATCCATCGTACTCAATGGGGTCTACATCCCCATCTCCAAGCTTCTAGGTACGATCCAAAACATTTGTACATATTTTCTTTTGAGTCTTGCATTGTGATATGCTCAATTTAATACCCTAAAGTACTAAAGCAGTTGTAATAGTATAGCTAGGGGTCGAACCACAGAAGACTCACAGAGATCACACAATAGATTATGAAGTGTCGAATTACGCTAAGCCAAACA
>PKML01037462.1:66250-93784 GCA_002933935.1 Eutrema yunnanense
CGTCTTGAAAGTAGCAAAGTGACCAGCATACTCAGACCCATGACAATGAAAAAGAATAGCTGGCATCAGAGACTCTGCAACGCATCTTCTGTAGATACCATCTGAGCAATGCTTGTATAGGTAAGGTTCATCCCAGAAGAATCTCCTTATCTCGCGCATAAACTTTTTCCTTGCATATTTTGTGGGATACTTTGGTTCAGTCTCTACAACAAGGTAGTTGGCGATGTCTGCGTACCATGGACGTGCAGCACTAGAGTCAGCAGCTAGATAGACATCATAGGAGTTCAAGTGCTCTACGGACAAAACAGGTTCAGGTCGCGACGGGTATCGATCGATACTAAGTGAGTATCGATCGATACCGAAAGTCTGAATTCGTGAAAATTGCAGATTTTTGGGATAGAGGTCTTGAAGCTCAGCTTCAATGAGGTAAACACCTTCCTCTTAACCCAATTATGGTAGTCACCATAGCCGGTAATAGAGCGACATGGGTTGTTATGTATGTTACTGATATGCTCAATTTAATACCCTAACAGTACTAAAGCAGTAGTTGTAATATAGTTAGGGGTCGAACACAAGGACTCACAGAAATCACACAATAAATTGTATAGTATCGAGCTAAGCTAAGCAGTTCAGGTTTGACAGAAAGCAGAAAGTAGTAAACGAGTTGTAATTCGATGGGAAAGAGATAGGTTCAGGGATATTTCTTAGGAAATCAATGAATGCAAAATAAACTAACTAATCAGGGCTCAGGTTACACACGGTTCTCGAACTCAAATCAATAAATTATTATCAACCAACTGTAGTTGCGAAAACTATCTAAATCTAAACTTCAGAATCCCAAATTTCTTTGCAAATCCCTAAGAATAAATCAGCCTTAATTTCAAGTTTGATATGTTCACAAATCAATTAAACCAAATTTCTTTGCGAATAATCAATTTGCTCACCTAAAGTTCTATCAGGTAATTAATCGCACTGTCGTGCCTAATCAATTATCCTAAGATCTAAGTTCCAGGTGATCAATCTAGAATTCGCTTTTAGAACAACCTAAGGTGAAGAACTAATTCAGATTATGAACCATAAATAACTAATCAACCTAGCATTCAAAGAAATCCCTTATGAGAATCCCCAAACCTAACAAGAGATCTACTCAGACATGGAAATTGAATCAATAGACATGTTTGAATAAATACTCAATATAAAATCAGAAAGAGAAACAAAGGTTTTGAGATCTGATCTCGGACGAAGGAAGATTCAGATTGGTCTCTCTCACCAAATTCTCTCTTAAACCAAAGCAAAATAAAGCATAGCCTAAAAGTGGCTGTAAAAATCCCTATTTATAAGCTAACACACGAATTGGGGCTTCTTGTAACTATTAAAGACTTCTGGGGCAAATCTGCAGTTCTTCAAATCTTCATTAAGTCGCGTGTCTTGGTCATGCTGCGATGGGTATCGATCGATACCAGGGGGTATCGATCGATACTTGACGTGAAATCAGATACTCATCGACACGACTTCAGCTTCTGCTCCAAACTGTTCCAGAAAGCTCCAATACTTCCAATAATGCTCCAAACGTGCTAAGACCTGTAAAAGACTACAAAACACTAGAAAGACTCTATAAAAATGACTTAGATCATGGCTTAAACAGGGTAAAAACCATGATATATCAACTCCCCTAGACTTAGCCTTTGCTTGCCCTCAAGCAAATAGAAGACTAAACAGAGAAAGAGTTTTGAAAACGCGGAGACTCACCTGTTCACGAACCATCGAAATGACCTTTTTCCCAAGTACCCAAATGTCACCAAATCAGCTTTTGATCTAACCACCATGTACTTCTCCGTAGACATTCGCAGCTTTCCCAGACTCCACACATTATCCCAGAGCATTGTTCAAGTAAAGCCATCCTCGCCAGTTTCATCGCTGCAGCCAATATTCAAGAACCTTCTAGATTCTTTACCAGACAATATCATGACAATGAACCACCCTTTTTCACACTTTTTGTATCAATTTCTCTCCCCAGACTTATTTCTTATTATGTTCTTTCTTTTCTTTTCAGCTTTGCATATACACATCAAGGTATGAGACACAAGTATTGATGGTGTTTGCCACCAAATCCCCGGTTCTTCCCTCTCAATGTATCAAAGGATGTAGGCGAATAATGGCATCATAGAAAAATCCTAGCCTCGCTTCCAATCCTCTGTGTGATCATCCCCTCTTAGGTAGAATAATGGGATCGCTGGAAATTTTCCTAACCCTCTACTCAGAAGAAAATCATTTCAATCTTTTATGCTCTTATTTATCAACTCTAACAGGGGAGAGAGATACCATAACTCTAAACACATGGGTTCCTTTATCAGATATGAATGATGAATCAAGCTCTATGAACACTAACCACATTGATGAAGTGCAAAAGTTGGCTCAGGCTTCAGAAGAACTCTGCTGGAAACATGGATGTTTTCTAGTCAACTGGTCAGTCTTTGGATTTTTCATTAGTCGATCTAGAACTGATCCTGTAACACTGTGCACTCAAAAACAAAATCAAATCAATAGGTTCAACCACATGATCATTATCTCCAACAAGTTTTGACTCAATAAAAACAATTTTGACTCGATAAAACAACTGACTGTAAGAAAAACAAACACAATGTCAGCAGACACCTCCCCCAGACTTGGACAACACTGTCCCCAGTGTTATCTAGCCTAGAGTCAGTGAAAGAAAACAAAAGAACAGACTAAAATTGGGAAAAACTAGAGGTTACCTTGCTGGAACATCGAGTATCGATCGACATACAGCCTGGTATCGATCGATACCAGGCTTAAATTGACTTGATGAACCGTACATTCGCGATCGGTGTCGATCGATACCAAGGGGTATCGATCGATACTATGGCGATTTCGAGTCTTCTCCTTGTTTATCCTGACACAAACACAAAACGAACGAAAATAAAAGAAAAAAAAAAACGACTCAAAGACAGACTCACCAGTGGGTTGCCTCCCACAAAGCGCTCGTTTAACGTCAATAGCTTGACTGTAACGCCATTCAGGCTGTTGGTGCATCATCCAAAGGCATTATCTGCCCTGTTTGAATCTCGGCTTTCGTCCAAAAGTGTTTCACCCTCTGTCCATTGACAGTGAACTCATCGCCTGTAGGACTAATCAGCACGACAGCTCCATGTGGTCTGACCTCTTTGATTGTGAAGGGACCTGACCAACGAGAGCGCAATTTACCAGGAAACAATTGCAAACGAGAGTTATACAGAAGTACCTGGTCGTTTGGTTCGAAATGCCTGGAGATAATCTTCTTATCATGATAGGCCTTAGTCCTCTCTTTGTACATCTTTGACAAACTCGTTCAGCTGGATCAATCTCCTCTCTGCTGCAGGCTTGATGTCAAAGTTCAGCAACTTCGTTGCCATGCTGCCTTGTGCTCAATCTCCACTGGAAGGTGACATGCTTTCCCATACAGCAAGTGAAATGGTGTATTACCCAACGGTGTCTTGAAAGCAGTCATGTAAGCAAATAGCGCATCATCCAACTTTGTAGACCAATCCTTCCTAGAAGCACCCACTGCCTTTTCCAGAATCTCCTTGATTTGCCTGTTGGAGACTTCGACTTGCCCACTGGTTTGAGGGTGATATGGAGTAGCCACTCGATGGTTTACACCATACTTCTTCAGCAACCTCTCGAAAACCTTGTTAATAAAGTGGCTGCTACCATCACTTATAACAATTCGTGGCACTCCAAATCGTGGGAAAATGATGGTCTTAAACAGCTTAAGAACCACCACAGAGTCATTTTTCTCACTAGCTATCGCTTCCACCCATTTGGACACATAGTCCACATCAACCAGGATGTATCTTTTCTTCTATGATAAGGGGAAAGGACCCATAAAATCGATGCCCCAGCAATCGAAAACTTCAACCTCAAGGATGAAATTATGTGGCATCTCATGTCTCTTGCTGATTTTCCACTCCTCTGACAGACATCACACCGTGAGACATAGGCGTGAGCATCCTTGAACATAGTAGGCCACCAGAAGCCTGCTTGAAGAACCTTGGATAACGTCTTGAAAGTAGCAAAGTGACCAGCATACTCAGACCCATGACAATGAAAAAGAATAGCTGGCATCAGAGACTCTGCAACGCATCTTCTGTAGATACCATCTGAGCAATGCTTGTATAGGTAAGGTTCATCCCAGAAGAATCTCCTTATCTCGCGCATAAACTTTTTCCTTTCATATTTTGTGGGATACTTTGGTCCAGTCTCTACAACAAGGTAGTTGGCGATGTCTGCGTACCATTGACGTGCAGCACTAGAGTCAGCAGCTAGATAGACATCATAGGAGTTCAAGTGCTCTACGGACAAAACAGGTTCAGGTCGCGACGGGTATCGATCGATACTAGGTGAGTATCGATCGATACCGAAAGTCTGAATTCGTGAAAATTGCAGATTTTTGGGATAGAGGTCTTGAAGCTCAGCTTCAATGAGGTAAACACCTTCCTCTTAACCCAATTATGGTAGTCACCATAGCCGGTAATAGAGCGACATGGGTTGTTATGTATGTTACTGATATGCTCAATTTAATACACTAACAGTACTAAAGCAGTAGTTGTAATATAGTTAGGGGTCGAACACAAGGACTCACAGAAATCACACAATAAATTGTATAGTATCGAGCTAAGCTAAGCATTTCAGGTTTGACAGAAAGCAGAAAGTAGTAAACGAGTTGTAATTCGATGGGAAAGAGATAGGTTCAGGGATATTTCTCAGGAAATCAATGAATGCAAAATAAACTAACTAATCAGGGCTCAGGTTACGCATGGTTCTCGAACTCAAATCAATAAATTATTATCAACCAAATGTAGTTGCGAAAACTATCTAAATCTAAACTTCAGAATCCTAAATTTCCTTGCAAATCCCTAAGAATAGATCAGCATTAATTTCAAGTTTGATATGTTCGCAAATCAATTAAACCAAATCTCTTTGCGAATAATCAATTTGCTCACCTAAAGTTCTATCAGGTAATTAATCGCACTGTCGTGCCTAATCAATTATCCTAAGATCTAAGTTCCAGGTGATCAATCTAGAATTAGCTTTTAGAACAACCTAAGGTGAAAAACTAATTCAGATTATGAATCTTAAATAACTAATCAACCTAGCATTCAAAGAAATCCCTTATGAGAATCCCCAAACCTAACAAGAGATCTACTCAGACATGGAAATTGAATCAATAGACATGTTTGAATAAATACTCAATATAAAATCAGAAAGAGAAACAAAGGTTTAGAGATCTGATCTCGGACGAAGGAAGATTCAGACTGGTCTCTCTCACCAAATTCTCTCTTAAACCAAAGCAAAATAAAGCATAGCATAAAAGTGGCTGTAAAAATCCATATTTATAAGCTAACACACGAATTGGGGCTTCTTGTAATTATTAAAGACTTCTGGGGCAAATCTGCAGTTCTTCAAATCTTCATTAAGTCGCGTGTCTTGGTCATGACGTGATGGGTATCGATCGATACCTAGGGGTAACGATCGATACTTGACGTGAAATCAGATACTCAGCGACACGACTTCAGCTTCTGCTCCAAACTGTTCCAGAAAGCTCCAATACTTCCAATAATGCTCCAAACGTGCTAAGACCTGTAAAAGACTCTAAAAGACTACAAAACACTAGAAAGACTCTATAAAAAAGGACTTATATCATGGCTTAAACAGGGTGAAAACCATGATATATCAGTTACCTCCACAGTCGACAGTTCTGCAAACCCCTTCGATGTTGTTGATTCGCTCGTATAAAATTTTCTCTTCATTCAACCAACGAGGTGGCTCATCGAATATGGTTTTCCTTTTCGTAAAAGCTTTGATGTTCTTACTGTAAGGATGATCTGGAGGCAAGAAAGGCCTATGGCAATCAAACCAACTGTGTTTCCTACCATTCATTAACCAAAAAGCTTTCGTCTCTTCAAGGCAATATGGACAAGATAAGCGACCATGCGTCGTCCATCCAAACAACATTCCATATGCTGGAAAATCGCTTATAGTCCACATCAAAACGACCCACATCTTAAAATTCTGCTTCAACGAGACATCGTAAGCGTTTGAACCATTTATCCACAACTCCTTCAACTCTTCAATCAACGGTTGCAGATAAATATCCAAGCTTTTTCGGATGCTTAAGGACAGGGACTAAAATCGAGAGAAAAAAATATTCTCTCTTCATACACATTCCTGGAGGCAGATTATATGGAGTAACTATAAGAGGCCACACCGAATGCGACAGACCATTCATGCCAATTGGATTAAATCCATCTGTAGATAACCCCAAATAAACATTTCTACGTTCTGAAGCAAATTGAGGATATACCTGCTGAAAATGTTTCCATGCAGCTCCATCAGAAGGATGGTGCATCTCTCCTTCTGGAGACCTATGTTCCGCATGCCATCTCATATGTTCAGCTGTAGCCTCGGATAGATACAGACGCTTCAACCGATCGGCAATTGGCAAATAAAACATCTGTTGCTTGGGGATTTTTTTTCCAGCTCCAACTCTTGGTTCATACCTATCTTTGTTGCAAAAACGGCATTTTCCAGTTTGCTATCTTCGCCTCTCAATCTTGTGAAACGGCAACCCCAATGACCTCAAAACCTTTTTCGTTTTGTAGTACGAATTTGGAGCTCTATTACCCAGCGGTAGAACATCTCTGAATGTCTGCAAAATTTCTGCCACACACAGCTCTGGCATATTATACTTGGTCTTTATGTTCATCACTCGAGAAGAAACATAAAGCTCAGAAATCCCTTCCGCACACCCTTCGTAAAGGAGTTGATTTGCAGCCTCTAACATCTGGAAAAATCTTTTTGCATCGTCACATGGGTCTTCTAGTACCGTTGTTGTAGTTTCCTCTTCAAAATTTCCGATCGGGGCCGGATCACTGTGATCTTCCTCCTGGACGTAATTAGGACGGTAAGAGTATTGTTGATCCCAATTTTCAGTTTCCACCGTTGCATGACTTGTGGATGCTTCATCTCTTTCATAGCATTGTTCTCCATGACTCGTCCATACGAAATAGTTTTTTCGTAAATCCCTTCATATATAAGTGACTCGCCACGGTATCTATGTCCGCCCTCTTTTGATTTTTGCATTTGACGCAAGGACACAAGATTGTCCCTCGTTTGATATATGAACTTTGTGGACGGACAAACTCGAAAAACGTTTCCAACCCTGTAACAAACTCATTTGATACACAATTTCTCTCAGGCTCTAATCTTTTATACATCCACTCTCTTGAATTATTAAAATTCGTCATTTTTTCTCTGTAAACGGTTTGGTATGAGAGTTTTGTTTCAATGTAAAAATGAGAAATGTTCAATGGTATATATAAAACTTCAGTAAGCCAGGGATTCGCAACGGAATCTCCGTGGCCATATGATTAATATTCTCTCGTTTCACGGACGGATGAGATTACACTACTGGCAACGGCAGATCTCTGGCCATCCTGTGGCCATATCGAATATATTAGCTGGACCTAGTCTTTTTGACATGACTATACGGAAATAACAGCTTGCCAGTGAATAATTGTGGCCAATTCGTGGCAATATAGATATTTAAAGTGGCCAAAAATTGTGGCTAATATATGTGGTGAAAACCTTTGTTGCCAGGGACTAAATGTGGCTACGCTGTGGCTAATTCGCCAGGGACAGGCTACGGTAGAAATCGTGGCTGATGTATCTCTAGCAAGGGATTAAATGTGGCTATGTTGTGGCTAAAGGCATAGCCAGAAATATTTTTTTGGCCAATTTGTCCCGAATTGCCCATGTTTTAGCCACGGTTTAGCTGGAAAATTATAAGTGGGGCCAATTGTGCCAAAATTGTGGCTAATTGGTGGCTACGGAAAATATCCTTGGCCCAATCCGTGGCTAAAAACCAGATTTCTTATAGTTGACAAACTTCATTTTCCTCTATTTTAATTCATTATTTCTTTCCCCCCTCCCCAAATTCAAGCCCCTCTCAAAACGGAGAAACGCTCTCTCCGTGCAAAGATGACGTGTCGATACACGTGGCATTTAATTCGGGTTTTTAGCCAATTGTTGCTTATGTCAAAACTTTGTTGAGTAATTGTTGGATTCCGATTTGTTTTTTGGGTAAGCTGATACTCATATCTAGCAATTGCCCACCGTTGAGAAGATCAGAGATCGAATACTATGCTATGATTGCCAAAGTTGGAGTGCATCACTACAATGGAAACAATGTCGATATGGGTACTGCATGTGGTAAATACTTCCGAGTTTCATGCCTCAACAACGTTGATCCAGGTGATTCTGACATCATCAAGTCACTTCCTGGAGACAAGTGATTGTAATTTCAATCGATTGCTATGATTTTGTCATGTTGTCTCTGCTTTATGTAATGTGTTCTTGAAAGACGTAATGTTTGGTTTTTTGGTTTCTAGCACTCATTTGAAAGACGCAATGTGTTCTTGAACTCACTTGAAAGAATTAATGTTTGGTTTCTTTGTTTTCTAGCACTCCTTATTGTTAATTACATCTTCGTCTCTATTGATGGATCGAATTTACATGAAGTAACGACTTATTATTTTTATCCAAACGCTTGATAAATTCGTGCTTGCTCGAATCAAGAAAATTCAAAAATAAACTTCACTGTGGTTTTCTACAAATAAAAAGAAAGAGAAAAAAACTTGACATACAATCTTTCTCATTGTAATATCATCACTTTTATGTTCTAACATTCAACAAAATTAAATCTTAACGACCAAAAGATCTGTAGAAAAATCCTTCAACATGTTGGAAACTTTCTAGACATTTATGATCTAGCCTCTTCTTCTTCTTCTTCAACAATTTAACACATAAAGGATATAAACACAAGAACGAAGAACCCTAATTGAGAAATCGACGGAGCGACAAGGGGAAATTCAACAAGTGTTTGTTCAAGTTAATCACGAACGATCACCTCCATTTTTCCTCTATTTTAATTCATTACTTCTCCCCCCCCCACCCCCACCCCCACCCCCACCAAAAAAAATCAAGCCCTTCTAAAAACAGAGAAACGCTCTTTCCGTGCAAAGATGATGTGGCAGTTAATTCGGGTTTATATGCCAATTGCTGATGATGTCAAAACTCTGTTGAGTAATTGCTGGATTTCAATTTGTTATATAGGTAAGCTGATACTCATATCTAGAAATTGCCCACCGTTGAGAAGATCAGAGATTGTGATTTCGATCGATTGCTATGATTTTGCCATGTTGTCTCTGCTTTATGTAATGTGTTCTTGAAAGTCGTAATGTTTGGTTTCTAGCACTCACTCAAAATATGTAATGTTTAGTTTCTAGCACTCCTTATAATTAATAAATTTTCATTTCTATTGATGGATCCAATTTACATGAAGTAATGACTTATTCTTTTTATCTGAACATTTGATAAATTTGTGACTGGTCGAATCTAGGACATTCAAAAATAAACTTCATCGTGGTTTCATACAAATGAAAAGAGAAAAAAAAACTTACATACAATTATTCTCATTGTAATATCATCACTTTTATGTTCTAACATTTGACAAAATTAAATCCCAATGACCAAAAGATCCGTAGAAAAACCCTTCATCATGTTGGAAACTTTCTAGACATTTAGGATTTAGCTTCTTCTTCTTCTTCTTCTTCAACAACTTAACACAGAAAGGATATAAACATAAGAACAAATAACCCTAATTGAGAAATCGATGGAGCGACAAGGGAAAATACAACAATGTTTGTTCAAGTTAATCATGAACGACCACCTTCGTTTTTCCTCTATTTTAATTCATTAGGTAATATGATACTCATATCTAGCAATTGCCCACCGTTGAGAAGATAAGAGATCGAATACTACGACATGCTTGCCAAATTTGGAGTGCATCACTACAATGGAAACAATATCGATTTGGGTACTTGATGCGTTCGGATTGTTCTCCGAGAATCTAAGGTTTTAAATTTATAAACCTAAGATGTTCTGCAAGGGCACATGTGTGATTGTAGTACTTTAGGTATCGATCCATTGGAAGAGGGTGCTGTTCTATGAGAACTTTGAAAAAGTGTAGTAAATAATCCTAGTTAGAATATAAGTTTTATAGTAGTTTTTGTCACAAAAATTGTAAAGAACGAAAAACGAAAAATTACTACTAATCATAAACTAAGAAAATCGATGGCTATCATAATCTAAGAGAATCTAATTGCTTAACTACACTAAGAAAACGGTTTGTAACGATGCTAAAATGTTGCTGGGTCGAGAGAGATATCTCAGGGGATGCTCGATTCAATCACACGGTCCATAGCTCTTTAGTAACCGGTGTTTCTAGATTTCAACTCCACGAACTGAACAGGAAAATGGTGTAGTCTACTTTCGTATAACCTACGCACCAACGATCTATATACTCGACCAATAGCTTCCGTCTCAGACCACGCGGAAGATCGTGATGAGCCTACTGGTTCATATGTTCACGGCACTCCGTAAATATACTTTCGAAATCTTACGACGCGCACTCTCTTATGGATGAACTTTTGGGATGTTTAGATTCAGCACTCTCGTGGTTCTAAACACCTAGAATCAGCCTCTAGTTCATGACACTAGATTCATGCATTAACAACAATCCATAAGAAAGAGCTCTAGAAATTGGTTAGGGTTTCAACGAGCATGAAATTCCCCTTTGATAATCTCTTTAAACCCCACAATAAAACTACTCACACATAGATGAGATGAAAATAATCATTAAATAAATTGCAGGATATTGGTGACGGAGCCTCATGATTTTAAGAACGAAGTCCGGTGAGAACCTCTCCACCAATCTCGAAAGTATCGAGCAAAAGTCTTGCAAAAACCAAAAGAAAGCGAAAATAATCACTAAACTAATCTCTCTGGTCTCTCTCAAAAATGAGTCTGTAAATAAGTATTTATAGGTCTTCAACTCGTTTTAGTCATTTTAGGATTTGACGGGAAAAGACGGTTTTGGCCTCCGATGAAGAAACAACTTGATTTAGGCAAAATAGGCTCGGCCTGGGTCCGTAGCTCTTGGCCGCGGCGAACTGGGCTCTGGCCACGGGTGGAAGTCTTCGACCCGTGGTGAAATTGTGTTTGGCCGCGGGTGGGAGCTCTCGACCCGCGGTGGACTGCTTCTTCGGGAAGCTTCGTCGGTCTTCAGTGCTTCGGGTATATTTTAGGATCCAACCGTTGGATTGCCTCCAATCCAATTGCATTTGAAATCTGGTTGTCTCTAATTTGTTGTGTCCAAATTTGGTGATGATCAGACGGTGAGAAAGCCTTCTATGATGACAAGACTTCTGACAGTCCTAGTTTATTTTTGTTATGAAATGCATTCTTTTATCCCGAGTTACCTGAAATGTCTTTCAAAACACTAAAACATGGAAATCGTTTGAAAACTATTGAAAACGGAGTTAAAACACCTGTAAAAAGATATGAAAGTGATCCATAAAAATGGTCAAAAACTGTTGTTATCAACTCCCCCAGACTTAGACTTTGTTTGTCCTCAAACAAAACAAAACCAAACCTCAGAAAGATCAAACAAAAATCATCGGGAACTAGAAATCTCGGAGACCGTCCTTCTAAACCATAACCATTGAACTACATCAATCGCAATCTAGCCTAGAAAATTCTCACTAGAAGTATAGGTGTGGATTTCTCATCAAAATGATTAAACCAAGACAATCGATGTTAGGTATTAAAGGCATTTAGAGGTAAGGTTAAGAATGTTTCGGGTTACCGTATTTTAACCGGAGGGTGCGAGATATTATGCAAAACAGCAAGAGAGGAAGGACCTATTGATAACCACATCTTCCAGTCACTTCTTCCTTCGTAAAAATGTTGCACTTCCTCCTTCTTCCGAAAACAGAAGTTCTCTGTCATTCCCCCAGACTTAGAATTTTATGTGGGCTTGGAATGACAGGCTTCTCACAAACGAACCATGGATGCCTCGTAAGTATTTCGACCAACCTAGACTCTTTTTAGGCTTTTGTTTCCTTTCCCTTTCGATTATTTTCGATATTTTTTTTTTTTAGATGAAAGGGGGAAACGCCTTTATTGAATAGAGTCTTAGGGGCACGAAAATTTACCATGATTTTGAGTTTTTCCAAGGCATAACCAATCTCACATCTTTGTTGAATTCAACCCCACCGATCGCGTATAGTCTCCGTCTTTAGTGACTGAAAATTGTGTCGTTCCTCCCTCTCCGGTGTTTTTGCACATATCTACACATAAGACACAAAGAGAGTTGCATAAGTTTCGGGTGGGTTATCAACTAAAGATGAGCTGGCCATTCATGTACGACAAATAGTGGTAAAAGGTAAAAGTACGTCATGAATGTATGATTCGTTATCTTTGAGTAAATCTTTGATGAGAAAATTAAATCAAGATTAAGTCCAAATAAAATAGAGCTAGTATATTCCATCCTAGAGAATCTCTACGGTCTAAACTCCTCTGGGGATTTCACGTTAACACAAATTCTATCTACCGCCTAGTCTAGAACCAAATTACGAAAGAGCATGTTACTAGGAGATGGCGTAGAAGCACACTGGTCGGTTATCGTCATGGATATCTTTCAGCATTCCCTCAAAACGAATTCCTACGCTTTTCGAAAAACTTTGAATTTTTTTAAGAAAAACGTCGAAAAATTCAAAATGCAAAAATACATGAAAGAAGTGGTGGTTAGTAAGGGATGGAATCCTCCCCCAGACTTAAATCACACTGTCCCCAATGTGAAATAAATCGGGTAAAGATGAATAAATAGATGGATGTAATAATTAAAAAAGTTTAAGGGAAAATAAAACTTACATGGATACGGTTGGGGAATGGATGTGGGAATTGTATGGTGGTGAATGGGGGATGGAGAATGTTGATGTGGTGATGGGAATGGTGGTGGGTGATATTTGCATATTCTACATGTATTTAGAACGCATTTCACATAGAACAAACCGGGTATTGACTCGGTCAATCTTGGGTCGAAGTTAAGCGCCGGTCGGCACGGGGCCGGTACACCAGGCAGGTATGGATGTGTCCTCGATGATTGGATGTTGTCTCGGATGGGATGGGGCCGGTGTATGGGCTCGGTAAAATCCCTGTCTGGATGATCCCTCAGTACCGACTGCATGCTCGTCGACTTGACGGGCCGGTATCGTCCTTCTCGTGCCTTAGCCGTTTGCCGAGGTTCTTCCATGCCGGGTCACGCGAAGCCGGCACATGCTGCCATAAAATCCCTGCCCGCGTGATCGTTCAATACCGGATGCAGGACTCGTCTTGTGTCGGGCCGGTATCG
Organism: Eutrema yunnanense; assembly: GCA_002933935.1. Lineage (NCBI taxonomy): Eukaryota > Viridiplantae > Streptophyta > Magnoliopsida > Brassicales > Brassicaceae > Eutrema > Eutrema yunnanense. The sequence continues at coordinate 79,566 of PKML01037462.1, forward strand.
TCTTGCTCATGCCTTAGCCTTTTCCCGAGATTCCTTCATGCCGAGCTTCTCGAGGCCGGTGCATGTTGCCGATAAAATCCCTGCCCAATGTGATGCTCAACACCGGATGCGGGACACGTCTTGTGCCGGGCCGGTGCCGATACCTTAGCGGTTTGCCGAGTTTCTTCATGCCGAGCTTCTCGAGGCCGGTGCATGCGTCCGATAAAATCCATGTCCGATGCACTGTCCAATACCGGGCGTATGCAAAGCGTCGTGCCTGGCCGGTACATGTGATTCCCACAATGCCGAGTCCTAATGCCGATGCTGAGTGTGACTGAGCCGATACGTGCTGCTGGCATGGTTATTGCGGTTCCTCCAAAGTGTCCAAGAAAGCTTCCAAAAGTACCTAATAAGGACTCCAAAACGTGCAAGACTCTCTAGGACATAGCATTCGATCTCTAAACCCTAAATGAGACAAAATAGCAAAGAAATGCTAAGTAACTACATGCAAATACAAGGAAACCTATACTAAATGAATGCATGAAAGTGGTAGTTTATGAGAATATCAGTCGTAAGATTTCGAAAGTATACTTACGGAGTGCCGTGAACCTATGGACCCACTAGCATATCACAATCTTACATGCGGCCAGAGACGGAAGCTACTAGTCGAGTGAATAGATTGTAGGGCGTAGGTTATACGGAAGTAGACTACGTCATTATTTTGTCATGTTCGTTGAGTTATAATCTATAAACACCGGTTACTAATGAGTTAGGGGGCGTTTGATTGAATCGAGCATACCCCCGAGATATTTCTCTCGACCCAACAACGTTTTAGAATAAGTTACAACCGTCTTTAGTAGTTTAGTTTAGCAATAGAGTCCGTAGAAGCAGTGTAGTTATCGATTTCATTAGGTTTAGGCTAGTAGTCGATTTTCTTAGGTATTAGGATAGTTTTAGTTTTTCTTAGGATAGGTTTAGTGTCTCTTGGCATTAGTTTAGTAGTTAAAATTCCCTTAGTTTAGAGTAGCCATCGATTTTCTTAGATTAGATTAGTAAAAGTTTTCCGTTTCTCGTTCTTTACAATTCTAGTTACAAAAACCCTATAAAAATATATTCGTTCTAGGTTTATTTACTATACAGTGTCTAAGGTCTCATAGTACAGCACCATCTCTCCGTGGATTGATACCTCAAGTACTACAACGCACATCTGTGCACTTCCAGACTTTAAGGTTTATAAATATAAGACCTGAAGTTTCGGAGACGAATCCGATTCGCTTCATAATTTGAACCCAACAAATTTAAATTTTGTTTAAGTATCGATGTCTTTATTTTGAACATGAATATTTGGTAATGTTATTATTTACGTCTCAAATTTCTTATATATTATGTTCATTTGTAAATCTCTACTGCTATATCGTGTGATTATCGATACAGATATATTTTGATATTGATTGTGTTTAGGTTATCTTATAGTTATCATCTTTATAATTTTCATTGTTTTCATATTTACTTGGTGAATGTGTGTTCTGTTTATTAGAATTAAGTTTATCGTCTTGGTGATTTAAAATTTTAGAAGCACGATTAATATATATTATCGATTGATTTTATTATTTTGATGTTCGATAATTTTTTGAATTCTACTATTATTTATATAATTTAGTTTTTTTAAATAACTAATATATCGAGTATAAACAATGATCATATAGATAGTCGGTATTTATTTCCTTTCTATATATATAGAGAGAAAAGGAAAACTGTTTTCTAACAATTTAGTTATAAAAGGATAATTTTCTAATTGTATGTCTCCTAGAAAATAAAATTGTAAAACTATATCTATGATTTTTGGATTATAGAAAAATAAAATTTTTGAGTGATCGAACAAAACTATTTTTCTTTTATTTTTTTTTATAAATAGAAACAATTAAAAGTAGTGGTTCGATGTGCTATAGAAGAGTAAACATTTATATTTAAAAAAATTATTGTTTACACTCTTAAATTTTACAGACGGATATCTACCATCCCTTTTTCCAATGAGACATTGAAACTGAACATTGAGTCAACTCTTTCCGAATATATCTCTCTTACAAAATTCTATATAATATTTTATAGTCAAGTCTACGATTAAAATTCGTTCTTACAAAAAAAATATGTAGAATTGGTTCTTACAATCGAAACAATTACCAATATGATTAACAGGGTTAAAAGAGACAATTTGGAAGATCTCCATCATATTGGAGAGGTTTGGGCAATCGATGTCAAGATCTTGCGTTTATGGAACAAACAAACAGCTGATGGGCCAAGTATCGAGATGATTGTAATAGATGAGAAGGTACTATTGTTATTGTTAATGTTTTGTTATTGTTATTTTATTTTGAGTTAATCTTGATATCATTTAATGTTACATATTTATTAGTTTTTTGTGAACATTCCCGATTCATCATGTCAATTTTGTTCGTGTGTTAACGGATCTTCTGTAAAATGTTAAATATTTATCACCATATTTCACAGGGTTTAAAGATATTTGTTACGATTATGCCATTGCATGTTCCTATTGATGAGGATAATCTCAACCAAGATGAGTAGAAGTTGTTTTTTGGCTTCAAAGTACTCCCTTATATTGAAAATCCACGACTCGCCCGGAACAAGTATAAAATTATGTTTAAAAATTTAACCATCGTATGAAATATTGATGCAAAAACAGATTGCTTATTTCTTGACGCACCAACATTCAAAGATGTTTTTGATCATAATATTGATCCTTATGTCGTGTACATGTTAGATAATTTATGTTACAATAGAATTATGAATTTGCTAATATCCGGAATAATTGTTTTTCAGTTTAAAATTTTATTGTATGCTTCTCTTAGATTTAATTGGGGATATTTCTGGTGTTAGAGATTTAAAAATCGAGGTAGCGAGCGATGGAATCGAAAGGAAGTACACGATATATTTTCATCTAATGGACGATGAGTAAGTATAGAATTCAAGCTATTTAGTTTTGTTCTACGTCAAGGATGATGTATTGTATATATGAAATGATCAAACTTACTTCATGAATTTGTGAATATAGAGATCGTATGGTATTATGTCGTGCAAATGGAGATATTGCCAAAGACTTTAACGATCAATGGAGTGTTATTCGAACATATGGTATAGTCTGTGTGTTAAGGTTTTGGTCGTTTGAGGAAGATAAAGGTATATTTGGCATTTATATGGGTTTTACTATGGGCAAATTGCTGTTTTTACACCAAAAATTTGTTTTTATGAAAAAAAATACACTTTCTTTTCAATCAAATGATGCGCAACACTTTCTGGGGTGGAAAATTACAGTTACCCCCTTATGATCAAACAAAAAACGCGAAACCGCTATTACCATTTTAACCTTCGCGACATGTCAGACATCTATAGAGGTCTGACATTTAGACTCTAATAGAAGTCTGATTGATTTCTCTTACCAGACTTTTATCAGATGTATTCGAGAAGTCTGATACAGATTAAAACCGTAAATTTAAATTTAAAAATTAAAACAAAATAATTTTAAAATTTTTGTTTCTACAATAATTAAATATAGACGATTTTGAAGTTTAGAAATTAATATTTCATAAAATTGAATCAAATTAAACAAGGTTAGTTAATTATGCATATACCTCAATAAATATTAGACTTCTCGAAGAAGTCTGATACATATTTAATTAGTAAATTTAAATTTAAAAATTGTAAAAAATTATTTTGTTAAAAATTTCTTATACATAAATTAAATATAGACGATTTCGAAGTATTAAAATTAAATTTCGTAAAATTGAATCAAATTAAAAACATGTAAGGCAAAGTAGGCTGTAAACCTCGAAACATGCTTTGTAATGGAAACATTTACATATAACTTTAGGGTTAGATTCATGGTTTACCAAATTTACATTTGAAATTAAAAATTTGCACATATGTGTTGTAATGTGCATATATTTCACGAATTTGATGCTTCCTAGAAGTTATGTTTTAATATTGTCACTCATAAGTGCTAAATATTAGATTTAGGGTTACTCGGACTTATCGGAGAAGTCTGAGAGAATAGGGATTTCTCAGACTTCTCAGAGATTACCAGACTTCAATTTTAACCTGATTTTTTAAAAGTCAATTGCAAAACTACACTCTCGTTGACCATATGAGTTTCATCAGGATTTCTAAAGCAGTCAGAGTATACAATACATATATGAAATCGACGATATGCAAAAATTCGTACCTATATCCGTTTAGAGTTTGTTTTCACCCTCGTCGAGCACCCAGAACGTCTAATATCACCGAAATCCCGCAAGCCCATTCGTGTTTTGCCGTTTTATGCCATAATTTCCGATTTCGGTACATTTGAATCGGAAAATGAGTGGGAAAATGGGAGAATCGGAGAGAGAAGTCGCGAAAAGTGTTTACGAGCTCTATTCTTGAGCTTTAATGGCGTAAAAAAAATAGGTTATTTACTGTATTAACTCGTCGACGATGGTGGTTGTCGTGGTTTCTCAGAATTCTCAGAGAATCGGGGTTTCTCAGACTACTAAGAGAAGTCTGAAACGTATTTAATTTGAAAATTTAGATTAAAAAAATATTTAAAATTTAGTTTTTAGAATTTTTTACTACATAAATTTTACATACTCATTATTGATGTATATAAATTAAAAGTACATAAAATTTAATCAAATTGAATCATTGGAGATGAATTTGGATCTAAACACAAGTTTGCGGTTTCTCAGACTTCTTCGAGAAGTCTGAATTGTATTTAATATGAAAATTTAAATTAAAAAAAAAATCATACAAATTTTTGATACATAAATTAAACATAACCATTGTAGATGTATATAAATTTAAATTACATAAAATTTAGTCAAAAGGAGTGAGTATGAGATAAATTTGGATCTAAACACCATGTAGGTAAGAGTTCACAATTTGGATATCCTGTTCTTATCTGTAGGGTTAGAATGAGAGTTTCTAAATTTTTAATTCATAATGTTTTTTATTTACATATACTGGTTAGTTTGTGACTAAGTTAAACGAGTTTGATGTTTGTTATAATTTTTCTATATAATATGATGGGTATTTAAGTAGTAATTATCAAGTTTATGGTTTATCAAACTGCCATTTCAGTCTGATAATTACCATGGTTTATCAGACTTCTTGATGGAAACCTATATGAATTAACCTGAAATAAGTTATTCTACTTGTGATTTTACCCCATATATAAACTAAAGTTACCAACCCTAATCTGTAAAAGTCATTATCGACTCTCTCTCTAAAACAGGAAGAATCTCTCTCTCTCTAAACTCTCTCAAACATCTCTCCGGAAACCCGCCACCGCCGTCGTCAGCTTCTTCAGTCTGGTAAATACCTCTCCTTTTTCGCCTTCTACTCTACTTTTTCTGCAAATTTTTTTTAGAGCTATACGAAATAAGACCATTTTTTCATGTTCTTTGAATAGATCTAAACAAACAGATGGGTTATTTGCCTAGATCTAATTAATTCCATTTTAGATCTACTTGAAACTTACTATATTAGAAGTCTGAATGTGAATTAGACTCGGTACGAAGTCTGATACTTGAACTGATCTGAATTAGACTCGAACAGAATTCTGAAATTGTACTTTCATTTAATTAGACTCTGTTAGAAGTCTGAAATTTGACTTTGTACGAATTAGACTTGAGAAGAAGTCTGAAATTAGACTTTTCCGAATTAGACTCTTTTAGAAGTATGAATTTCGACTTGATTTTAAATTAGACTTTATTAGAAGTCTGGCGTTAGACTTGTTTTAATTTTTGCGAATGTTTTCTGGTACACAGGATGGGACGATTCAGTCACCTTCCAATGTCGAGTAGTTCATGTTCAACAGGTCGACGTCGATCCGGATCATCCTACGGATTCCCCAAGAAATGCTTCTGCGGTCTGGAGCCCGTCATGCGAACATCCACTACTGCCGATAATCCGGGAAGAAGATTCTTCGGATGTCGTAACTATGATGTAATGGCCTCCGATAATCCGGGAAGAAGATTCTTCGTCGTCAAGGAGTTTGTGGACATGTTCCCCTAGTGGGACGATGGTGAGGATGATTAGAAAGTTGTGAACATTGTGAAAGCAATGTTAGGTGAGTTTGAGCGCCCTTGGAGGTGGAGTTTTAAACACTGGAAGTCTGAAGGTGTGTTGGCCATTGTCAAGAAAGAGGTGCCCCTTATTAAGTCTGTGGTAGTTAAGTCTGAGGGTGGTCTGTAGAAGGCCAAGGGAAAGGGTGTTAAGAGGAAGGTTGTTGATGATGATGGTGAGGATGTTGATGATGATAAGAAGCGAGCAAAATCAGGCGGTGATGATGGTGGTGAGGTTGTTTACTTGATCAAGTCAGTGGGTGTGAAGATGAATGAACTTTTTAGTCTTGTTAAAAGAGGTTTTGAGCAGGTGAATGAGAAGATGATTGAACTTGAGAAGGAAGTTAGGTTGTTAAGGGGAGAAAAGAGGAGGAAATCTGGTGTTGAGAAGTCTGATGTTAGTGTTGATAAGAAGTCTGATGATGAGAAGAAGTCTGACGGTGGTGTTGAGAAGAAGTTTGATGATGGTGAGGCTGGGGCGGGGAAATGCAAAAAGGCTCCGTGGAAGAATATTACACCCAAAAAAATTGTTGTGAAGCCTCCTAAGCCTGCCACGGATGTTGAAGATGCTGACCAAAAAGGACCTCAAAAAGAAGCTTCAGCGGTAGAGGATGCAAAGGAAGCCCTTGCTGATGATAACCCTGCCAAGATTCAAACTGTGGAAGTTGGGGTTAGTGTCCCAAACCCTCTACCAAAAAATGTTCAACAAAGGAGAAGTAGTCGAAGACTTAAGGACAAAGCCGTTGCTTAATATGCAGTATATGTCTGATTGTTGTTTGTAAAAACCTGAACCTATGTGCAACTAAAAACTAGTTATTTCGCTTTGTTGTTGTGTTTGATGTGAACATGGTTATCTGGTATTAGACTGAGATTTAGGTCTGATTTTGGTGTTATTTTAATATCTGTCAGACTTCTAAAGAAGTCTGATTTTGTTTTGGATTTATATTGCAGTCTGTAGGTGGCGTGGATAGTGTTAGATTATTTGTCTTTGACTTTTATTGCAGTCTGACAGATGTGGTTTTTTTTATTTTGTAAATGCAGAGTAGTGTCGTGGGCAGCGAACTTAGTGTTCTTATCGTCGATAAGGCGGCCACGGGCGTAAACTTCGATGCTGCATATATGTCGAAACAAGACACTAAGCAGGCAGTTGCTGGAGCTTATGTAAAGGCGAATGCTCAAGAACTCAAACATAAAGAGCAGGATAAGAAGTAGAGAAAGAGCTCAACCCAAGTGCAGATCACACCGACATATGATCCTTGTGCTCCGGCAACCACGATGGAACTGAAAACACTTAATGATCACGTCAAAAAACTGCCGTATGTCGTCACACTCTACCTATATTCTAGAATAATTAGCTCGATGCCTAACACGGGTAATATATTCTGTAGGGGTTATCCGAAGAGGGAGGTGAACACATCCCTAGCTTGGTACAACGATCTGCGCACCCCCCATGAATGGCTGCATGACACGGTTAGTATATAATCTGGTCGGGTTTAATGATTTTCTGTTCTCAGCCTTGATTTGCAGTTTGAATTTGTTGTTATCTCTTTTAGACTTCCTTCAGACTTCTTTAGAGGTCTGGTGTCAGACTTCTTTTCAAGTCTGGTGAAAGAATTTATTTTCTCAGACTTGTTTTGCAGTCTGACATTGGTGTTCTCTCTTTTAGAGTTTCTTTAGACTTCTGTTTATGTCTGACATTTTTTGCACAATGTTGACTGAATGCAGCAAATAGATGTTGGGATTGATCTGATGAGGCTTCGACAACAAGAACACCCGGAATGGTTCTGGTCCGAGAGGCTGACCTTCATTGACACATTGATGGGTAATTTGTGGAAGAAACATTATGATGATTTTATGAAGAGCGGCGAAGGAGAAAATGTGATGCCCACGGCAAGGAGGCTGCCACCTGGTGTATGGGATTACCATACTGGTGAACTACCCTTATTCCTATAATCAAACAAGACTTGGGGGCTGGAAATTGATTACATCTACACTGCCTTGCACATTGGGGGAAATCATTGGATAGCTATTATGATTTCTATCCCGGATAGGCACGTAACCATATGGGACAGCATCATTGGACGGAAAACCGATGAGGTGGTAGGAGCGGCAGTGACACCTATATGTGAGATCTTTCCCTACGTGATGCATTGTTTGGCCCCAGTAGATGAAAGTTAGAATTATCCCCTTGAGCGATACTCCTACACGATCGTAAGGAGCCCGAATCTTCCCCAAAACAAGCAGACAGGTGATTGTGGGGTGTTTTGTTTGAAGTTCATTAAGTTCCATTCTGTTGGGATGCCGTTTCCGAAGTGGATGTGTGATAAGAACATGAAGACTTGCAGAGATAAGCTTGCGTATGAGATATTCACTAAGCTATGCCGAACAGGTGAAGAGAGTCGTACCGACGCCGAGAATGAATTGCTAGACGTCTACGAATCGGTGAAGTAGAGTTCCTCTTTAATTTTGGATTCCCAAGAACAATGGATTCTTGCATATATTTATCTTTTGTAGATGTAAGAAAAACTCATCCATCTTTTGGCTTACTTTCTGCGGGAATTTTTTGTGTCATGCCAATTGTGATGTCAAAAGCGTGTTGGGCATAGGTAGGGTATTTCTAGGGTAATTGGTTTAAAACTTCTATAGAAGTCTGGTGTAAGACTTCTATTTCTATCTTTTGTAATGAATTTCTGTTATTAGACTTATATTGCAGTTTGGAAAGGGTGTGATTTTCTTAAGACTTATTTAGACTTGACGAGATGCAACAAACACATAAGTACTACAAATTAAGTTTAAGCCAACAACAATAACCAATTATTAACACAACAAGTTCTTAGACTTAGACAACTTAAAAACCGACTTGGAAACGAAATATTGTACTGGAAAGACACCAACAGACTCCTCTCAGACTTTCTTCAGACTTCTCTGTCAGACTTCTAAATTGCATTCGTCATACATCAGACTTCTACCATATCTAATCCTTCTCAGGTTTGGTTACCTGTCTCCACCGAAAAAAACAGCAGCTTCTCATATACAGTAGATAGATAAAAACAACTATAAAACAGGTGAGTGTAAGGTGATTTAGCTTACACAATTTGGTTTTTTGTGGCCTGGTTGTTTGCAATTAGAACAAGTATATTGCTTGGGAAGCTTTTGTGGTTTATTGCCCTTTGTCTTGGCAATTTCTAGCCAAGTTTGCCACCTTGACTTCTGAGGTCTTCCAGGAGGACGAGGATTATGCGGGGGAAGGACACGTACGGTGTCAGGAGCTTTCATAGTACAGTTCTTCGGAAGGATGTTCATTGCGTATGCCTGAAACAGATAGTCCCTACCATATGATGGGCATGGCAGCGTATATGGGTGTAGCTCAAGTTCTGGTGCAGCGCATATTGCATGTGAGCAAGGTATCTTTTCGTAATCCCACACACCACATTCACACGTTCGGTTGTGCAAGTCGACCACACAATCCCTATGTCCTCCCTTAACAACGAATCGATACCCATCAACGCGTTCCGCCGTCATGAAGTCCGCATAATATTCACGACTAGCCATCAAATATTCAACTCCTCGGCTAAATTTTGTTGTGAGACTCAATGCATCTAGCCGCCTTTTACAAAACCACGTCCCTAACTTCTCTTGTATGAACTCCAAAAGGAAAGAGATAGGATATCCTTTTGCCTTCTTGACTACGGAGTTTATAGTTTTGGAAAATGTTGCTCGTCTTTATGTTGTACCTTTCTCCAACAAAGTGAACGCGGTTAACGCAAGTGAAAACAAGACTGCAATAGAAGTCTGATAAAATAAGACTGCAATAGAAGTCTGATAAAATAAGACTGCAATAGAAGTCTGATAAATACGAATCAGACTGCACAAGAAGTCTGATAAGAAAAATGCATTTTCAGATTATACATGTCTCCATTGAAATGAACGCGTGACCATAGACTCGGATCCGCCTCCTCCAAGTACCTAGCAAGGTCAGGATTTACCGCTCGTAAGGAGGCCATGTATCGGTTAAAATCATACATCGTATATGCGTACGCCGCGTTTTTCACCAAGTACAAAAGATGTTTTCCTCTGAACTTTGTGACTACGTTATTTTGTAGATGGTAATAACAAATCCCTCGCTTTGCCCAAGGAAGAACTTTTTCAATAGCATTCTTGATGGATGTGTGCCTATCTGAGACTATGACCATAGGATATTGGTCTGAAATGCAGTCTCTAAGCTATTTGAAAAACCACTCCCACGAGGCATCATTCTCAGAGTCTACAATGCCAAAAGCCAACGGAAATATTTGAAAATTGGCATCTTGTGAGGCCGCCACTAGCATAACACCTCCATACGGCCCCGTAAGATGCGTACCATCTACCACAATGACTCTTCTAAGATGCTTAAATCCCTCTATGGAAGCTCCAAATGCTAGAAATAGATATTTAAATCTATTCTCCTCATCTAGTTCTAGAGCAGTCTGCGTTCCCGGGTTGGTTTGCTCGATTTCATGCAATAAAGCAGGCAGTCTCTCATAGCCATCTTCCGCTGATCCTCTCACCAACTTTTGAGCATGTAACAACGCTCTGTATGCGGTTGTGTAGCTCATCTTAATCCCATACTGCTTGTTCATTGATATTAAGACATGCTTTGGTGTAATCTTCTCAATTATTCCAAAGCATTCTAGAAACAACCAACCAATATAACGCGGAGTATGACATTTTTTCTTAGCCTTCCGGTCTAGCGCTGAACATGTGTGGGCTCTATTGTAGATCATCACCCAAAACTTGTTTGGTTCGTTCTTGACAGCCGCTCGAAGCTTCCAGTTGCATCCTTCCACAAGACATTTAGCGACAAACAGGCTCTTGTCAGACTTATCTACTGTAAATGCGTATTTCTTCATTATCGCCGTCAAACGCAGCTCTGATATAAGATCTTGCTTGCTATCAAAACACTTTCCGAGAAAGATGCCGTCGGACCAATTTCTTCCTCGACCAGCAAATCGTTCAGCCACATGCTGCAACTCACAAGTCTTATTATCTTCATCTTCTTTATCATCTTCATCTTCATCTCCCACTTTCCCATACATGCTATAATCAACACCATCATAGTAAGACTTAGCGTGTTTCTTGAAAACTTGCTATGGCCCATCACCACCACCACCAACACCACCATCATCACCACCACCACCACCACAAATAGAATCATCTGATACTGATCCCACATCTTCGTCTTCCCAGTCTTTGTCTTCGTCATCTTCATCTATTACATCGTGATTCCCCGCATCTTGATATGCCAAACCGGATCGGCTCGAGACACAAAGACGGATTAAATGCACACTAGCTAACTCGACCATGCTCCTTACTTGCCTATCATTTGTGACATAAATAGGAGGGCTATCCGGACCGATATGTTGCAAGACTGGTTCTGGTAACGGATATGATAACTCCACCAACTCGGTTTTATTGTCCAGCATATAATCATCTTGTACCATCTCAACAAGTTCACAATATGTAGAACGATCACCCAAAGTGATAAAACGCCCTCCTTTGAGAGTATCCACCACAAAATGCCAAATTTGGTCTCTCACAACCCATTCACCAAAATTAACAGGTAGATGCACCATTATCTGTAAAAACAATCATGGAAAAACCACATTAGCGATCTTAATGGAAATATCAGACTTCTTCGCGAAGTCTGATTCTATTAGCTACATTGTCAGAATTATTAAAAAAATTCTTTAAAAATAATTACTGAACATAAGCATGTAAAACTAACGCAGGGGGAACATATACAACTAACACACATATAAAAAATTAAAATCAACGAAATTCATCACAAATATACAAAAAAAAACGGTTTAAAAAAATTTGTCAATCCAGACTGTCACAGAAGTCTGATAAACAATTCGTCATACCTTTATGGCAGTTTGAAAAATAGGGTATTTTTGCAATTAGAATGTTACAAAGCAGACTGCGGATGCCGTCTGACGAAAAGTTATCAAAGCAGACTTCTACCGCAGTATGACAAAAATGGTATTTTTGCAAGTGACCCAAACTTTGACTTTTTTGTCAGACTGCATTAGATGTCTGAGAAAAAGAAAAAGGTATTTCTGCAATTGACCAAAATTTTGACTTTTTGTCAGATTTCACGGAGAAGTCTGAAATTTTTCAGGGTTCTCCTGCAGTCTAAAAAATTTATGGGGTAGTTTTGCAATTGACCGAAGTTTGACTTTCGTTCCCAGACTTCCAGGGCAGTCTGAAGAAATCCTTCAGACTGCGATAGAAGTCTGACAGAAATTGGTGTATTTTTTGCGTTGACCAAAATCTTCGATATCAGACTTCTTTAGCAGTCTGACGGATTTCATCATTTTCAGACTGCCATAGAAGTCTGAAAATGTTTCTCTCCTTTTCAGACTGCTAAAGAAGTCTGATACATTTTTCCCTATTTTGGTCAACTTTTGGAAAATTTCGGTCAATTACTACCAGTACCCTATTTTTTTTTCAGATTTCTGATTCCGTCTGAAAAAAATCAACTTCCGGTCAAAGTCGCTCATTTTTCCAAAATACTGGATATGAAGTCTGACTAAAAATTCAAGTTTTTGGTCAATTGCAAAACTACCCTATGCCTCGATTAGATGATTTTTCTTGATTTTTTTGTTTTCAAAGGAAATTACCATACTTCAATGGCATTATGAGTATTTAAAAGTCAATTGCAAAACTACCCTTTCGTTGACCATGTGGGTTTCATCAGACTTCTAAAGCAGTCTGAGTATACAACTCAGATTTGAAAATCGACGATATGCAAAAATTCGTACCTATATCCGTTTAGAGTTTATTTTCACCCTCGTCGAGCGCCCAAAACGTCTAATATCACCGAAATCTCGCAAGCCCAGTCGTGTTTTGCTGTTTTTATGCCATAAAAAATAATTTCGGTAAGTTTGAATCGGAAAATCGAGGGGAAATGGGAGAAATCGGAGAGGAGTGATATGCTCAATTTAATACCCTAAAGTACTAAAGCAGTTGTAATAGTATAGCTAGGGGTCGAACCACAGAAGACTCACAGAAACGCACAGTAGATTATGAAGTATCGAATTACGCTAAGCCAAACAGATGTAATTAAAAGCAATGCATAAATTAAAAGAGTTGTAAATCAATCAGAAAATATAGGCCCAGGGTTTTTCTCAGGAAATCAATGAACGCAGATAAACTAACTAACAGGATTCAGATTTAGCGCAGTTCTAGAACTCAAATCACTAAGATATAGTTAACCAACTCTCGTTGCGAAAACTATCTAAATCTAAATCCTAGGAATTCCAAATCTCTTTGCGAATCCTAAATTCTAAATCAGCTTTAATATCAGGTTTGATATGTTCACAAATCAATTAAACCAAATCTCTTTGCGAATAATCAATTTGCTCACCTCTGTTCTATCAGGTAATTAATTGCACTCTCGTGCCTAATCAATTATCGTAAGATCTAAATTCTAGATTCGTCAACCTAGAATTAGCTTTGAACACAACCTAAGTGAAGAACTATAATTCAGATGGTGAATCCTAAACAGATAATTAACCTAGCATTCAAAGAAATCCTTTATGAGAAAACCCCAAACCTAAGGTGGATCTACTCAGACATAGAGAATGAAACAATCAATATGTATGAATAAATCATCAATAAAATAATCACAAAGGGTTCTTGAGATCTGATCTCGGACGAAGGGGAATCAGACTTGTCTCAAAACCAGAGAAAATAAAGCATAAAAAGGCATAGCCTAAACAGATGGCTTAAAACTCCTATTTATAACCTAAATCACGACTTGGGGTCTTCTTGTAAGTATCAAAGACTTCTGGGCACTTTTGTAATTCTTCAAATCTTGATAAAACTCGCGGGTCGTGTCTTGCTGCGATGGGTATCGATCGATACCAGGGGGTATCGATCGATACTGGCCGTGAAAACAGATACTCAGCAACACGACTTCAGCTTCTGCTCCAAAGTGCTCCCATAATCTTCAATATCTCCAATAATCCTCCAAACGTGCCAAGACCTGTAAAAGACTCTAAAAGACTACAAAATACTAGAAAGACTCTATAAAAAGGACTTATATCATGGCCTAAATAGGGTAAAAACCATGATATATCA
>PKML01037462.1:109857-162091 GCA_002933935.1 Eutrema yunnanense
GGAAATTTTCCTAACCCTCTACTCAGAAGAAAATCATTTCAATCATTTATGCTCTTTTTTTTTATCAACTTATATCAGGGGAGAGAGATACCATAACTAAACACATGGGTTCCTTTATCAGATATGAATGATGAATCATGCTCTAAAAACACTAACCACATTGATGAAGTGCAAAAATTTGGCACAGGTTTCAGAAGAACTCTGCTGGAAATATGGATGTTTTCTAGTCAACTGGTCGGTCTTAGGATTTTTCATTAGTCGATCTAGAACTGATCATGTAACATTGTGCACTCAAAAACAAAATCACATCAATAGGTTCAAGCACAAGATCATTATTTCCAACAGGTTTTGACTCAATAAAACAATTTTGACTCGATAAAACGACTGACTCTAAGAAAAACAAAAACAACGTCAGCAGACACCTCCCCCAGACTTGAACAACACTGTCCCTAGTGTTATCTAGCCTAGAGTAGGTAAAAGAAACAAAGGAAAAGGATACAACGAAGAGAAACAAGAAATTACCGTTCTGGAACAGTTGGTGTCGATCGACACACGGCATGGTATCGATCGATACCATGCTTAGATCGACTTGGTGAACTTTTCATCTGCGATTGGTGTCGAACGATACCAATGGGGTATCGATCGACGCTTAGGCGATTTCGAGTCTGCTCTTTGTTCATCCTGACACAAACACCAAACGAACGAAAATAAAAAGAAAAACGACTCAAAGACAGGCTCACCAGTGGGTTGCCTCCCACCAAGCGCTCGTTTAACGTCAATAGCTTGACTGTAACGCCATTCAGGCTGTTGGTACATCATCCAAAGGCATTATCTGCCCTGTTGGAATCTCGGCTTTCGCCCAATAGTGTTTCACTCTTTGTCCATTGACAGTGAACTCATCTCCTGCTGGGTTGATCAGCACAACAGCTCCATGTGGCCTGACTTCTTTGATTGTGAAGGGACCTGACCAACGAGAATGCAGTTTACCAGGAAACAATTGCAAACGAGAGTTATATAGAAGTACATGGTCATTTGGCTCGAAGTGTCTGGAGATGATCTTCTTATCATGATAAGCCTTTATTCTCTCCTTGTACAGCCTTGAGTTCTCGTAGGCGTGGTGCCTAATCTCATCCAACTCGTTCAGCTGAATCAACCTTCTTTTTGCAGCAGGCTTGATGTCAAAGTTCAGCAACTTCGTCGCCCATGCTGCCTTGTGCTCAATCTCCACTGGAAGGTGACATGCTTTCCCATACAGCATGTGAAACGGTGTAGTACCCAGCGGTGTCTTGAAAGCAGTCCTATAAGCCTATAGTGCATCATCCAGCTTTGTAGACCAATCCTTCCTTGAAGCACACACTGTCTTTTCCAGAATCTCCTTGATTTGCCTGTTGGAGACTTCGACTTGCCCACTGGTTTGAGGGTGATATGGAGTAGCCACTCGATGGTTTACGCCATACTTCTTTAACAACCTCTCGAAAACCTTGTTGATAAAGTGAGAGCCACCATCACTTATCACAATTCGAGGCACTCCAAAGCGAGGAAAAATGATGGTCTTAAACAGCTTAAGAACCACCGCAGAGTCATTGTGCTCACTAGATATCGCTTCCACCCATTTGGACACATAGTCCACATCAACCATGATGTATCTTTTCTTCTGTGATGGTGGAAAGGGACCCATAAAGTCGATGCCCCAGCAATCAAAAACTTCAACCTCAATGATGAAATTTTGTGGCATCTCATGTCTCTTACTGATCTTCCCCCTCCTCTGACAAGCATTACACTGTGAAACGAATGTGTGAGCATCCTTAAACATGGTAGGCCACCAGAAGCCTGCTTGTAGAACCTTGGATACCGTCTTGAAATGAGCAAAGTGACCAGCATACTCAGACCCATGGCAATGAAAAAGAATAGCTGGCATTTTAGACTCTGCAACGCATCTTCTGTAGACACCATCTGAGCAATGCTTGTATAGGTAAGGCTCATCCCAGAAGAATCTCCTTATATCGCGCATAAACTTCTTCCTTGCATATTTTGTGGGATACTTTGGCTCAGTCTCTATAGCAAGGTAGTTGGCGATGTCTGCGTACCATGGACGTGCAGCACTAGAGTCAGCAACTAGACTGACATCATAGCAGTTCAACTGCTCTTCGGACAAAACAGGTTCAGGTCGCGACGGGTATCGATCGATACTAGGTGACTATCGATCGATACCAAAAGTCTGAATTCGTGAAAATTGCAGATTTTCGGGATAAAGGTCTTGAAAGATCGTTTCAATGAGGTAAACACCTTCCTCTGGCAAACAATCATCAATAGGGACGACCTCATCGACCTTTAGTCGCGATAAGTGATCAGCAACGCCATTCTCAACTCCTTTCTTGTCCTTGATCTCGATGTCGAAACCTTGGAGCAAAAGAACCCATCGGCATAGACGAGGCTTGAGATCCTTGTTCTTCATCAAGTATTTTAGAGCAGCATGGTCTGTGTGGACAATGACCTTGCTCCCAATCAAGTAGGACCAAAATTTCTCAAAAGAGAAAACCACTGCCAGCAACTCCTTCTCAGTGGTGCTGTAATTTCGCTGAGCATCATCCAACGTCCTGCTGGCATAATAGATAGCATGGAGTTTCTTGTCTTTCCTCTGACCCAACACAGCTCCAACAGCAAAGTCACTGGCATCACACATAACCTCAAAAGGCAAGCTCCAATCAGATGGTTGGACGACAGGAGCACTCACCAATGCCTTCTTGATTTCCTCAAAGGCTACAAGGCAATCAGATGTGAAATCAAACTTGACTTCCTTACATAACAGGGCTGTGAGTGGACGTGCGAGCTTAGAGAAATCTTTGATGAACCTCCTGTAAAACTCAGCATGACCAAGGAAGCTTCGAATCTCAGGAACAGAACGTGGAGGTTGCAAGCTTGTCATGACTTGAATCTTAGCCTTGTCGACTTCGATTCCTGCCTTAGAAACCCTGTGCCCAAGAACAATGCCATCTTGTACCATGAAGTGGCATTTCTCCCAATTAAGAACCAAGTGCTTCTCCTCGCATCGCTGAAGCACTTTGCACAAGTTATCCAGACAGCCCTTGAATGACGATCCATACACAGAGAAATCATCCATGAAGACTTCCATAAACTCCTCAGTCATATCTGTGAAAATCGATATCATGCAACGCTGAAAGGTCACTGGAGCGTTACATAACCCAAATGGCATTCTTCTGTAGGCGAATGTGCCATAGGGACATGTAAAGGTCGTCTTTCCCTGGTCCTCTGGATGTATAGGAATCTGGAAAAAGCCTGAGTACCCATCGAGAAAGCAGTAGTATGGGTGACTCGCTAACCTCTCCAGCATCTGGTCAATGAATGGCAAAGGGAAGTGATCCTTCCGTG
This sequence comes from Eutrema yunnanense, assembly GCA_002933935.1. NCBI lineage: Eukaryota > Viridiplantae > Streptophyta > Magnoliopsida > Brassicales > Brassicaceae > Eutrema > Eutrema yunnanense. The sequence continues at coordinate 113,248 of PKML01037462.1, forward strand.
TAGCCGCATTGAGCTTCCTGTAGTCAATGCACATCCTGTGACCAGTGATTGTCCATGTAGGGATCAGCTCGTCCTTCTCGTTCTTCACCACAGTTATGCCTCCTTTCTTAGGCACAACGTGAAATGGACTAACCCAAGAACTATCTGAGATGGCATAGATAATCCCTGCTTCCAACAGTTTCATCACTTCCTTTCTGACCACTTCCTTCAGGTTCGGATTCAGCCTCCTCTGACACTCAATCGAAGACTTTGACTCGTCCTCCAGGTGAATCCGATGCATGCACAAGTTTGGTGCTATACCTGAAATATCAGTAAGAGAATAGCCAAGAGCTTTGCGATACTTGCGCAGCTTGCTCAGCAGTAAAGCAACCTTTGTGGTATTCAAAAAAGCATTAACGATTACTGGGTATGTGGAATTAGGACCAAGAAAACTATACCTCAGATTCGCTGGAAGTGGTTTTAGTTCCACCTTAGGAGCCTTCTCTATACTCCAATCTCCAAACCCAGCAGCTTGCTTAGAACCATCGACCAACTCTCCTTCTGCCACTTGGGTATCGATCGATACCCAAGTGGTATCGATCGATACTGGTGAGGCAGAATGCTGAACAGACCAATGCTCTCTCCAGTGGATCTTCATGATGCATCTCCAGGAAGTACTCTTCAGCTATGTCACTGAAGGTGTCAACATAGAATGTCTGCCCATCGATGATTGGCCTTTTCATCAATTTTTCCATGTTGAAGGACATCACCAAGTCACCGATATTGAGAGCGATATGTCCATTCTTGCAGTCAATTAAGGCTCCAGCAGTTGCAAGGAATGGTATGCCTAGGATAAGAGGATCCTTAGGCTCAGCATCGTACTTCAGGACAATGAAATCTGTTGGGATCAAGCAATTCCCAATCATGACTGGGACATCTTCAAGTAGTCCCTCTGGAAGTCGCACCGAGCGATCAGCAAGTACCAGCGAAATCCTTGTAGAGTGGAAATTTTTCATTCCCATTCGCTTGGAAACTAAGTGTGGCATAAGGTTCACACTCGACACAATATCGCAGAGAGCTCGCTCAAATCTCTCTGTGTAGATAGTGCAGTCCAAAACAAAGCTCCCTGGGTCTGGTAGCTTCTTAGGAATTTTGTTGAGCAGGATCGCACTGCACTCAGCTGTGATCATCATGACACCTTCATCTATGTTCACATTGCTAGAGATCATCTTCTTCACATATCTCCTGAAAGCTGGACATGTCTTAATAGCATCAACAAAAGGAAGCTCTACAACCAGCTTATCCAGCATGGCCTTGCATTTGGCATCTTCCCATTCCTTCCTTGTCAGCTTAGGAAGTATAGGAAAAGGTGCCTTGGGTGTATACACCCTTTCCTTGACAATCGCGGGCTCCTTCTCTGGTTGTGTCTCAGCATCGATCGATACTTGAGGGGTATCGATCGATACACGGGTTTTAGGATTCACTCGAGTCGATGTCTGGACTGGTGTCGATCGACACAGACCAGTATCGATCGATACCTGGGGATTTTCAGAATCCCAATCTTCATCTCCAGCAAGATCGACGAGATTTCCTGCATTTTGGTTGTTCTTCACTCCTGTAAACACCTCTTTTCCACTCCTCAAAGTGATGGTGTTAATGTGTGCCCTTGGATTCTCAGTTTTCCTTGGAAGAAAACCTTCCTGCCTCTTTGTAGCTGCTGCTGTCTGAGCCACCTGAGTTTCCAGCTTCCTGTGGGAGAGATTGATGGCTTCGATTTTCCTATTCAGATCCATGTACAGCGAGTCGAACTTTCCATTGAAATCCACCTGCAACTTCTGCTGTCCCAGAAGGACCTGTTCCATCATGGATTCCATTTTATTGTATGTGGACTTGGGAGATGCTGGTTGGTACGAAGAGTTCCCATAGTTACGAGTGAAATCGCTGCTCTGAAGTGGTTTCTGAGTGAATTGCTTCGCTCCGAAACCAGATTGGTTCCCCTCTAACTTGTACCCACCTTGCTGATTGTTGTTGTTGAAGTTCCTATTGTTGTTATACCCAAATCGCTGACCCTGTAAACCAGAACCACCAACGTAATTAACATCATTTTCTTCTTCTTCCACATTCGCGACTTCATCAGCAAAGTGCACAGATTTCTTCGACTTCCCGACCAGGAAATCCAGTTTGGCCTGCATGTCAGCAATCTGCGATCCCTCTATTCCTCCAGCTTGCTTTTTCCTTTTGAAATCAGCATTCTTGGTGCTATTACTAGACGCCAAGTTCTCTATTAGCACAACTGCATCATCCGGATACCTGGTGAAAAAGTTCCCATTGCTTGCAGCACCCATACCCATCTGGTATCTCCAGTCAACCCCTCTGCAGAAAGTGCCCAGCAGCTGCACCTGAGTGAACCCATGGTGATGCGGACATCAACCCGAGCTTAGACCTAGAGCACGCACCCGAGCTCAAGAAACCTCCAATGACTCGTTCCAAGACCAGGAGACTAAGAGAAGGGTTCAACATGGCGCTAAAGTCCCTCCTAAACACAATGGAACTTGGATACACGTTCAAAGACCCTCCACAAGTCAACAACCTTCAAGAGAGCTCCAATGCACCTGATTTAGACGTGATGAAGGATTTTGCACGTTTGAGCTTCAAGGAAGTTCAGCCTCAAACCAACCAATGTAAGTATATTTACTTGGCAGGAAATAGAGCTCAGAACACCAAGAATCTCACTGAGATCACATCCGAGCTGCAAGTTACCCATTTTTCAAGCCATGAAGCCGATGATAAGCAAATGGAGCAAGAAGAGGAATATGAAGCTAACCACTTGGAAACACTTGAAGATCTCAATCATTTCGACTTCAAAGGACCTCAAGAAGAAGAATTCATCAAGGACTTCAAGCTGCACGGACCAGAACAAGACCATAACAACTCGGCCTCAACTAAGCTCATTTCAGGCCGAATCAAGGTATATTCATTTTATACAATTTGTGCAGGTAATAAGGAGTATCCCAGTGGTAATTATAATGTCAAGGGACCTCAGTTCAAGCCGAGAGAATGTCCCACGAAGCTTAGTTTATTTTATTTTTAGTTTAATAAAACTTTCCTTTTTTTTGGTCTTTAAACGTTTTGTAGTTTTTCCTTTTGCACGTCCTGTTGTTTTGAGTCTTTGTTTTTGTTTTGTGTCGACCTAAATTAGGTCTTAAGCTGAAGAACCACTATATAAGGTTCCCCTGCAGCCTTGTAACTTGACACCTTTTTTGATATTAATAAAGACGACGTTTTCTTCTTCTCCTTCAAGCGCAGCCTTGAGAGAACTTTTGCTCTGTTCTTCGTGTGTGTGATTCACAAAAGACTGAGTGTATTGCAGTATCAGAGATCCCCTCACACTCTCTGTGGTGCCTTCGATCCATCTCGTTCAGATTGCTTGTGGAATCAAGTTGTCTTGTTCGATTGCTGTTTGTGGAATCAACCAGCAAGCTTTTCGCCCTCATCTCGACCTTCACTCATCATCCTTTCAAGCTGTTGGTCTTGAGACCGTGTGTAGTAAGAGAGGTGGAATCCGATCTTACATCACATGGTGCGGACAGTCTCTCTGATAAGACTTGAAACGAATCCATGAAGCCTTGAATGCCTCTGTCGGACCCTGAGCGAACTGAGAGATCTTGTTCCTAAGCTCCTCGGATCTTGCATCATCATAGAAATTAACCAGAAACGCGTTCCTCGTCTCATCCCATGTAGTGAGTGAATCAGGAGCTAGCTGCTTCAGCCAATAAGCAGCATCTCCACCAAGAGAGTACGGGAAGAGTTTACAGAAAAGGAAATCATTGGGCACTCCATTGTACTTCATGCCAGTGACCAAGTTCTCGAACTTTTCGATGTGATCCATGGGATGCTCATTAGGTAGGCCATGGAATGGGTTCTGACTTACAAGAGCGTAATATGCAGGCTTCAGCTCGAAGTTATTCCTCTGAAAAGTCGGGATGCGAATCGCAGCTCGATTGGCAAAGAACTGATCAGGCCTGTTGTGCTCACCAAGTGTTCTAGCTCGATCACCTGCAGCATTCCCAACGTTAGCACGCCCAGCTGGCGCGACAATCTCAAGAACAGGAGCAGGGACAATGACGTTTCCAGCTTCGTCAAGTCGCTGCCCTCCTTCATTGCACACATGACCCTGTTGGTCTCTCAAGACACCAACTTCATCAAGTCTTAAAACTACTGGGTTGTTCATCCTTGATGTCTGCTTTGTAACGTGCTAGCTTCTCTAAGGATAGATTGACTAGCGGAGTGCTCTTGTTTCTTCTGGTTTCACGATTAGGCATGCACCTGAAACACCAAGATCAAGAACGTAAGTAACCAGAGACACGATTAGTATCGACCGATACTGAAAGGTATCGATCGATATCAACAAGAAAATCACCTCGGTATCGACTGATACTATGTAGTATCGATCGATACAGACGGGCTTAGTCGAAACTCGACAGCTAAAATTTAATGGTGAAATTGAATCCCTGGAAACGGCGCCAAAATTGATATGCTCAATTTAATACCCTAACAGTACTAAAGCAGTAGTCGTAGTATGGCTAGGGGTCGAACACAAGGACTCACAGAAATCACGCAATAAATTATATAGTATCAAGCTAAGCTAAGCAATTCAGGTTTAGCAGAAAACAGAAAATAGTAAACGAGTTGTATTCAATAGGAAAAAGATAGGTTCAGGGATATTTCTCAGGAAATCAATGAATGCAAAATAAACTAACTAATCAGGGTTCAGGTTAAGCACGGTTCTAGAACTCAAATCACTAGAGCATAGTTAACCAACTGTCGTTGCGAAAACTATCTAAATCTAAACTTCAGAATCTCAAATTTCTTTGCAAATCCCTAAGAATAAATCAGCCTTAATTTCAAGTTTGATATGTTCACAAATCAATTAAACCAAATTTCTTTGCGAATAATTAATTTGCTCACCTAGGTTCTATCAGGTAATTAATCGCACTGTCGTGCCTAATCAATTATCCTAAGATCTAAGTTCTAGGTGATCAATCTAGAATTAGCTTTGAGAACAACCTAAGGCGAAGAACTAATTTAGATTATGAACCCTAAATAACTAATCAACCTAACATTCAATGAGATCCCATATGAGAATCCCCAAACCTAACAAGAGATCTACTCAGACATGGTAATTGAATCAATAGACATGTTTGAATAAATACTCTATATAAAATCAGAAAGAGGAACAAAGGTTTTGAGATCTGATCTCGGACGAAGGGAAATCAGACTTGTCTCTCTCACCAAATTCTCTCTTAAACAAAATAAAGCATAGCCTAAACAGATGGCTGTAAAATCCTATTTATAACCTAAATCACGACTTGGGGTCTTCTTGCAAATATCAAAGTTTTCTGGGCACTTTTGCAATTCTTCAAGTCTTGGAAAAAAGTCGCGGCCCATGAATTCTCGATGAGTGTCGATCGATACCAGGGGGTATCGATCGATGCTTGTTGCTCAGATCGGGCACTTAGTCATCAGACTTCAGTTTCGCTCCAGAATGCTCCATAAACTCCAAATGTGCTAAAACCTGTAAAAGACTCTAAAAGACTCCAAAATACTATAAAGACTCTATAAAAAGGACTTATATCATGGCTTAAATAGGGTAAAAACCATGATATATCAGGGGTTCAATTAATTTAGGGACGGCTATATCAAGTTTTGAAGCAGAATGTAAGGCTTTGTTGAGCTCAATGCAAAGTGTATGGGCAAGAGGGTATGACTCAATAATATTTGAAGGAGACAATAAGAGCTTATGTAAGATTCTGAATGTAGAAGATAAGGACATTACTCTTCTCAATCTTATAGATGATATAGAAGAATGGAAAAAGAAATTTTCGAGAATATACTTTACCCAAGTCAAGCGAGATGGTAATATGGCTGCTCATTTACTAGCTCGGAATAGACCTCCAAACAATTCTTTTTTCTCTAATTGTATTTATCCACCAAGTTGGTTAACAAAAACATTGTATTCAGATTACATTACATCAAATTAATAAAGATATCATTTGCAGTAAAAAAAATTAAAAATAGAGTTGTGAGGTATCATATGTTACAGTTCAACTCTGGTCCTCCTCCGAGGAATAAAGAAGAATTGTTCAATCGACGTCATGCTTCTTTACGTTCTGTTATTGAGATGACTTTTGGAGTTTGGAAGAAGAAATAGAGGATTCTTTCTGATTTTCCAAGATACAACATACACGTACAAAAGAGAGTGATAATGGCTACTGTGGGATTACATAATTTTATTAAAATTTCAAACTTCTCAGATGCTGACTTTGCAGAAGTAATGACAGAGACGAGAATAAACAACACAGATCGGGAGCCTGATTTAGATGACATGGGAGCAACTGATCTAGAAGATGGAGCAAATGGAGGATATATGACACGACTAAGGGACAATATAGCAAATATGTTATGGGCAAATCAAAATAGTCGATAAATTTTTTATGTATTGTATTATACTTAATATTTTGGATTTAATGTATTTCTTAACAACAAATATAGTTTGTTATATTTATAAATTAAAACTTTAACTTTAAAAATAATTTTATTATGGCTATATTGTATTATATTATTTTACTTGGTTTTTTTGATCTATTTTTTAATTTAATTTTAGCAATAAATTTATTATTATAAAATGCAAAACAAATTTATTAAAATTTTAATAATTATTTAGTTATGGTTCGTCATTAATTTATGAAAAAGAATTGATCATTAAAAAATTAATAAGTTTTAATTTATGATCATATAAATATTATTAATCTTTTTTTATTTATAAAATATTTATCTAAAATATATATTCCGCACCGCTTTTTATATTTTCACCATTCACACATTTGGACCGCACCGCATATTGTTTTTTTCACCATTCATATATTGTCCCGCACCGTTTGTTCTGCAGTAACCGCACTTGTTCCGCATGATGCGTTTTTTCCAACCGCACCGCACTAAAACCGCACCGCACCTCCTAAACCGCTTGTTCCGCACCGCTCTAAAAGAGGACTATATCTCTCCATATGACTGCCACGTCATCAGCACAGAAGAGAACACGTGTCCTTCCTAATAGAATTAAATTGCCTCTTTCCATCGTCAGCTTCTCTCTTAAGTTTCTAAGTGGGGAACATATCGTCTTCTACTTGAGCGCCATTCTCATATGCCACTTTTGTTGAGAAAAAATTCTCCCATGCCTTGTACTAATCTGGATGCCACTAAAGATGTGTAATGCCAATTGTAATCTTAATGATATTTGTAAAAAAAAAAAAAACGAAAAATAAAATAAAAACAGATCGCCAATAACCCGCGACTCGTCCCGAGGCCGTTCCTCACCTTCCCTCCTCCTCCCGAGCCGCCATTATTGCTCAAACCGAGCTCCTTCAACCACGTCCTCCGTCACCTCCGGCGAGTTCTTCATTCTCGTTGGCCTCGGTTTTTTCTCCTTTCTTCATCGGGTTTGGTGAGTTCTTGGATAGGGGATTTGGGGATTTGTTAGATTTAGGGATTTGAAAAGGAATTTGGTTGTTTTGGTAGCACATTTGGTTTGTAATCATGTTTAATGGTAAGAATAGTTATTTCCATAGGTTATTTATCGAATTTAGCTGTTGAATGGTGGTAAATCTAGAGGAAACCACGATTTAGAATCGATCCCAAATCTGGAAATCTGCAGACGTATGACAACTGGAACATTTGGTATAACTGAGAGATAGTAGGACAACTGGTTCAAATGGTATATAACTGAGAGATATTAGGACAACTGGAACAAATGAAATAACTATGAGAAATTGTGTAATTCGTAATTTGTGTTTTTTTTAATCTTGTTTCCAGGAGGCGATGAGGAAGAGGCACACAAACGTTCATTTTGACTATGGAGGGTACTATACAGAAGAGCATGAATGGGTTTCAATAAATTCTGTATACGCTATATCGTTTAAGACCGCATCTATGGAAGAGATAACTTATTCGATGTTAGTAGAGAAAATATGCAGAAAGATTGCGTTAGATGAAACCCCGAGGAAGCTGAAATTGAGTTATAGCGTCTCTAATGCTGCGAGAGAGCCATATATTGTAGATGAAGAGGACGTTTTTGTTTATTTGACGACATCGGATGAAAAGGGACTTCGACATGTTATGCATGTGGAGTTGTCGAATGATGATTTGAAAAAAAGTCAGTGGGTCGATCAAATTTCAAGAGCGGGCGAGGAAGTTCATTTGGTAAGAATTATGAGGAGCCGGCTTCAAATGGGAGAGTTGATGATGCAGATAATGGTGGAATCCTTACTATTTGCAGAGCTAGCGAAATATCAGAACAAAATAACGAGAATATCAATGAAGAGCCGATGAATGATGGTAATGAAGGTTGTGAGAATGATTCACGTAATGATTTTGAGGCTGTGGATAGCCCAGTGGATAACCATGTGGATGACGGTTTCGATGGTAGGCATGAATATGTTGAGCTGCCACCTCCTGTACAAGATAGTCAGTATGTTGAAGAATGGGAAGATGATACGGGTCTTGAAAAGGGTCAAGAATTTTGTTCAAAGGAGGCAATGCAAGAACTGGTTCATAGAGCTGCAAATTTGAACTGTTTTGGGATTCGTACGGTTAAGTCGGATACGGAGCGACTTATGCTACGATGTGGTCAAGCTGCACAAGGTTGCAAATGGTATTTACGAGCTGCGAGAATTCAGAAATCAGAATTTTTCAGTGTCAGAGTACATAGAAAGATGCATAGTTGCTCTCGGGCTGTTGCGAGCACAAGCAGTTGTAAACAGAAAGGCACACCAGGAATGGTAGCAGCTCTTTTGCATGAAGACTATCCAGGTCTATTAGACACTCGAGTCCTAAAAATCTCATGAGTATTGTTCAAGGAAGACTCAGTTTGCATTTGTCTTACGCTACGGCCTGGAGAGGAAAAAAACATGTAAGTGATGTGCAAGGGAGTCCTGAAAAAAGCTACAAGATGTTGTATTCCTATCTGTACATGTTAGAGAAGGTGAATCCTGAATCAGTAACAGCTGTGGAATTGGATGCAGAGAAAAGGTTCAAGTACCTATTCATTGTTTTGGGAGCTAGCATTGAAGGGTTTAGGGCTATGAGGAAAGTGATAGTTGTAGATGCAACTTTTCTTAAGTCTGTATATGGTGGTATGTTGGTTTTCGCAACAGCTCAGGATCCCAATCATCACCATTACCCCCATTACTTTTGGTGTAATTGATAGTGAGAAAGATGCTAGCTGGACCTGGTTTTTCAAAATGCTGAAAACAGTTATACCAGATGTTCCTGGAATGGTTTTTATAAGCGACAGACATGCAAGCATCATCAAGGCAGTCTTTGAGGTGTACCCGAGCGCACATCATGGACATTGTATCAGGCATTTGTCTCAAAACGTGAGAGGAAAGGTGAAGAAACAACACAAGGATCATGTCGCGATGAAATTCAGGGATTGTGCTCATATTTATACGGAGAGTGATTTCAACCGAGAGTATGCTGATTTTAGGAGTAGGTATCCTAAAGTCGCCGAATATCTCGATAAGAGCATAGAGCCGGATAAATGGGCAAGGTGCAAATTCCCAGGAGACAAGTACAACATAGACACCAGCAATTCCGCAGAGTCAATGAACAGTGTGTTTAGGGAAGCAAGGAAGTACTCTCTATTACCTATGATTGATGCGATTCTTGAAAAAAATTCTGAATGGTTTAACAAACATAGGAAAGAAGCTGGTGCTGCATCGGACCACAAGAGAGTGGTGCCTTTTGTAGAGAACAAGCTGCACACACGATGTGCAATTGCATCGAAATTAGTGGTGACTGAGCTAAACGGCTTCCAGCTTGAATACAACGTTATTGGACGCAATGGGAAGAGTTATTTGGTGGAGCTGAAAATGAAAAGTTGTTCTTGCAGATGTTTTGATATAGACAAGTATCCGTGTGTCCACGCAATAGCCGCAACGAGAAACCTCATGAGGAAGGATGGGAGAACCGCGAATATCCAAATCTATGATCTCTGTTCTCAATATTACTTGATTGATACATGGGCGTTGGCATATTACATAATGATTTATGTCGTCCCGCATGACTCTAACTGGATGGTTCCTGCTGAAATAGAAGAATTGTTCGCCTTACCGCCGGAATACACCAAACGATCTGGAAGAAATCAGGAAACGCGGTTTCCATCTACCGGAAAAGGTAGCAGGAAGAGGAGAAACAAGTTTGTCCCTGGCATTAACTTGGAGAGGTGGTTGCAGCCCGAAAGTCCTGATTAGTCAACATATTTTCTTCTTTATAATTCTCGGATTTAACTAAGAACATGTCTGTTAACTAAGTACAACTAAGAACATGTATGTTGCTGTATTTCTCGGATCTTGACAACCAGGTTTAACTAAGTACTACTAAGAACATGTATGTTGTTATATGGCATCAGATTTGTACAACCAGGTTTAACTAAGTACAAATAAGAACATGTCTGTTCCGCAGTTTTCGAATTTGTACAACCAGGTTAAACTAAGTACAGATAAGAACATGTATGTACTCGGATTTGTACAACCGGGTTCAACTAGTACAACTACGAACAAAATAATTATACAATCATAATTATTAATATAATATCCAACTAATAATAAAAATGGTAAATTAAGTTGTAAAAAGATTCGTAATACCTTAAGAAACGATTTATAATCAATAAAAAACGAATTAAACACTTTTCTAATACATATGCTTGTTCTCACATCAAATACTCCTTATAGTATAAGGAAGACTTTGTTAATACTCACCTCTTACGATGGAAAAGAGTTGAAAAATTCGATTTCGTGCAAATTGTCTTCTGAAAACCTCCTAGATGGTACCTAAATGTGGGAAGTCACGTGGACAACTACAACATAATCATTTATATTAAGTCACCTGGTTTTTCAAAATGCTGAAAACAGTTATACCAGATGTTCCTGGAATGGTTTTTATAAGCGACAGACATGCAAGCATCATCAAGGCAGTCTTTGAGGTGTACCCGAGCGCACATCATTGACATTGTATATGGAATTTGTCTCAAAACGTGAGAGGAAAGGTGAAGAAACAACACAAGGATCATGTCGCGATGAAATTCACGGATTGTGCTCATATTTATATGGAGAGTGATTTCAACCGAGAGTATGCTGATTTTAGGAGTAGGTATCCTAAAGTCTCCGAATATCTCGATAAGAGCATAGAGCCGGATAAATGGGCAAGGTGCAAATTCCCAGAAGACAAGTACAACATAGACACCAGCAATTCCGCAGAGTCAATGAACAGTGTGTTTAGGGAAGCAAGGAAGTACTCTCTATTACCTATGATTGATGCGATTCTTGAAAAAATTTCTGAATGTTTTAACAAACATAGGAAAGAAGCTGGTGCTGCATCGGATCACAAGAGAGTGGTGCCTTTTGTAGAGAACGAGCTGCACACACGATGTGCAATTGCATCGAAATTAGTGGTGACTGAGCTAAACGGCTTCCAGCTTGAATACAACGTTATTGGACGCGATGGGAAATGTTATTTGGTGGACCTGAAAATGAAAAGTTGTTCTTGCAGATGTTTTGATATAGACAAGTATCCGTGTGTCCACGCAATAGCCGCAACGAGAAACCTCATGAGGAAGGATGGGAGAACCGCGAATATCCAAATCTATGATCTCTGTTCTCAATATTACTTGATTGATACATGGGCGTTGGCATATTACATAACGATTTATGTCGTCCCGCATGACTCTAACTGGATGGTTCCTGCTGAAATAGAAGAATTGTTCGCCTTACCGCCGCAATACACCAAACGATCTGGAAGAAATCAGGAAACGCGGTTTCCATCTACCGGAGAAGGTAGCAGGAAGAGGAGAAACAAGTCTGTCCCTGGCCTTAACTTGGAGAGGTGGTTGCAGCCCGAAAGTCCTGATGCGTAAACATATTTTCTTCTTTGTAATTCTCGAATTTAACTAAGAACATGTCTGTTAACTAAGTACAACTAAGAACATGTATGTTGCTGTATTTTTCGGATCTTGACAACCAGGTTTAACTAAGTACTACTAAGAACATGTATGTTGTTATATGGCATCAGATTTGTACAACCAGGTTTAACTAAGTACAAATAAGAACATGTATGTTCAGCAGTTCTCGAATTTGTACAACCAGGTTAAACTAAGTACAGATAAGAACATGTCTGTACTCGGATTTGTACAATCGGGTTCAACTAGTACAACTACGAACAAAATAATTATACAATCATAATTATTAATATAATATCCAACTAATAATAAAAATGGTAAATTAAGTTGTAAAAGGATTCGTAATACCTTAAGAAACGATTTATAATCAATAAAAAACGAATTAAACATTTTTCTAATACATATGCTTGTTCTCACATCAAATACTCCTTATAGTATAAGGAAGACTTTGTTAATACTCACCTCTTACGATGGAAAAGAGTTGAAAAATTCGATTTCGTGCAAATTGTCTTCTGAAAACCTCATAAATGGTACCTAAATGTGGGAAGTCACGTGGACAACTACAACATAATCATTTATATTAAGTCACCTGATTTTTCAAAATGCTGAAAACAGTTATACCAGATGTTCCTGGAATGGTTTTTATAAGCGACAGACATGCAATCATCATCAAGGCAGTCTTTGAGGTGTACCCGAGCGCACATCATGGACATTGTATCTGGCATTTGTCTCAAAACGTGAGAGGAAAGGTGAAGAAACAACACAATGATCATGTTGCGATGAAATTCAGGGATTGTGCTCATATTTATACGGAGAGTGATTTCAACCGAGAGTATGCTGATTTTAGGAGTAGGTATCCTAAAGTCGCCGAATATCTCGATAAGAGCATAGAGCCGGATAAATGGGCAAGGTGCAAATTCCCAGGAGACAAGTACAACATAGACACCAGCAATTCCGCAGAGTCAATGAACAGTGTGTTTAGGGAAGCAAGGAAGTACTCTCTATTACCTATGATTGATGCGATTCATGAAAAAAATTCTGAATGGTTTAACAAACATAGGAAAGAAGCTGGTGCTGCATCGGACCACAAGAGAGTGGTGCCTTTTGTAGAGAACGAGCTGCACACACGATGTGTAATTGCATCGAAATTAGTGGTGACTGAGCTAAACGGCTTCCAGCTTGAATACAACGTTATTGGATGCGATGGGAAGAGTTATTTGGTGGAGCTGAAAATGAAAAGTTGTTCTTGCAGATGTTTTGATATAGACAAGTATCTGTGTGTCCACGCATTAGCCGCAACGAGAAACCTCATGAGGAAGGATGGGAGAACCGCGAATATCCAAATCTATGATCTATGTTCTCAATATTACTTGATTGATACATGAGCGTTGGCATATTACATAACGATTTATGTCGTCCCGCATGACTCTGACTGGATGGTTCCTGCTGAAATAGAAGAATTGTTCGCCTTACCGCCGCAATACACCAAACGATCTGGAAGAAATCAGGAAACGCGGTTTCCATCTACCGAAGAAGGTAGCAGGAAGAGGAGAAACTAGTCTGTCCCTGGCATTAACTTGGAGAGGTGGTTGCAGCCCGAAAGTCCTGATGAGTAAACATATTTTCTTCTTTGTAATTCTCGAATTTAACTAAGAACATGTATGTTAACTAAGTACAACTAAGAACATGTATGTTGCTGTATTTCTCGGATCTTGACAACCAGGTTTAACTAAGTACTACTAAGAACATGTATGTTGTTATATGACATCAGATTTGTACAACCAGGTTTAACTAAGTACAAATAAGAACATGTCTGTTCAGCAGTTTTCGAATTTGTACAACCAGGTTAAACTAAGTACAGATAAGAACATGTCTGTACTCGGATTTGTACAACCGGGTTCAACTAGTACAACTACGAACAAAATAATTATACAATCACAATTATTAATATAATATCTAACTAATAATAAAAATGGTAAATTAAGTTGTAAAAGGATTCGTAATACCTTAAGAAACGATTTATAATCAAGAAAAAACGAATTAAACATTTTTCTAATACATATGCTTGTTCTCACATCAAATACTCCTTATAGTATAAGGAAGACTTTGTTAATACTCACCTCTTACGATGGAAAAGAGTTGAAAAATTCGATTTCGTGCAAATTATCTTCTTAAAACCTCCTAAATGGTACCTAAGTGTGGGAAGTCACGTGGACAACTACAACATAATCATTTATATTAAGGTCCAACTTAAAATACGCAAATATCGCCAAAAGCACAACTATGATGTTTGGTGAACAACTGTACATCTAGGGGAAAACTATGTACATTTTTTCGGAACTTCCCTCCATTTTTTCGGAACTTCCCTCCTTCTTTTCCCCAATTGGATCAATTTTTTTTTTTAATCAATATTTTCCGATATTGCGATATTCTTCCTTTTTTTCGAAACGCTCACTCTCATTTTCCGATATTCTTCCTTTTAGAGTGAGAGAGGAGAGCGAGCGATTTCTAGGGTTTGAGAAAAGGGGGAAAGTTCTGAAATTTCTCGATTTAGAAGGTGGAGTTCAACAATCGACAAAGGTAAGCTTAAATTCGCGAGTTCGAGTTCGATTTCGATTTCTCGATTTTGCGAGTTCGAGTTCGATTTCTCAGTTTTGCGAGTTCGTTTTCGTGATTTTCGATTCTCAAATTCGCGATTTCTGGGTATATGAGATTTCTGGGTTTATGGTATTTCTGGGTTTAGGGTTTACTGGTTTCGATTTCTGGGTATATGTTTACTGGTTTCGATTTCTGGGTATATGGGTATATGGGATTTCGTTATATGCTCCACTGATTCGTTAAATAATATGGGATTCCTCGGTGCTGGTTTCGATTTCCGGGTGTATGGGATTTCTGGGTATATGTTTATTGGTTTCGATTTCTGTATAACTATTTACAGTGACAGATTGTTGTTTTTGGATATATGATTGTTGTTTTTCCCGTTACAGTGACAATGCCAATAAGTGCAAGAGAGACTGATTCCTCAGAAGAAAGTTATGAGGATCTCTACGCAAGAGAGGACGCTAATTTCGGTATTCCTTCAAAGTGTTGGTGCGGTAAACAAGTGAGAGTCGACGTGGCTAAAACTCCGGGGGATGAAGGAATAAGATACTACCATTGCACAGCGAGTGGTGGTGGAGACCTTTGTTATGGTGGAGACCACCTTTTTTAGTGGTGGGATCATGCAATCCAAGAGCAGTTTACAAGAGTAGAGCTCCGACTAGATGAGCAGAGAGTTTCGTCTCACAGTGCTTTCAAACTCCATTGTGAGATGCGTATGGCCGTTGCCCAAATGCGTCAAGAAATTGATGAGATCAAGGAAATCTTAGCCAAGAAGGACCACGAGATCCATATGCTGAGGGCGAAACTTTCGGGGAGAAGGAAGTGACTTTAGTTTATGCGGCTGAAGGTCCTTTTGTATTACGAATCTTATGTTTATGTTAATGTTTCTGTGGCTTTATAAGACTTGAAAACCTTATGTTTAAACCTTATGTTTATGTTAATGTTTATGTTAATGTTTCTGTGGTTTAAGTTGAACCTATATAAACTAGTTGTTCCGAAGGAACTTAAATAAGTTGAACCTATATAAACCAGTTGTTCCGAAGGAACTTAAATAAGTTGAACCTATATAAACCAGTTGTTCCAAAAAACTCAATTCAGTTGAACCTATATAAACAAGTTGTTCCGAAGGAACTTAAATAAGTTGAACCTATATAAACCAGTTGTTCCGAAGGAACTTAAATAAGTTGAACCTATATAAAATAGTTGTTCCAAAAACTGAAATACATAAAAACGATAAGTAGTGTGTTTCTTCGCAGGCTGAAATACATAAAAACTGAAATACATAAAAACTACAAACCCCTACTTCTTCCCAGTCTTCTTCGCAGGCTTCTTCGCAGGCTTCTTCGCAGGCTTCTTCGCCGGCTTCTTCGCAGGCTCCTGCTCAGGCTCCTTCTCATCAACCCACGGTGGCCTTAGATAGTCAAACTCTCCCCTTCTTCTCTTCACTCCGGTTGGTATTGGAGTGACACTGGGATCCTTCGCCTTCCTCTTCTTATTGTCTTTCTTTCCTTTTCCTTTCTTCTCTTTATGAGCCTCCTCAGCTGCATAAAAAAATAAACAAAGTTAAACACAACAAGGAAATCACCAAACCCAAAACCGCAAACCAAAAAAACTCACTTATATCCTCGATGATCGGTGGAGATGGGTCAGGGACTCCACTGAAAAGAACCACACCAGCTGCATATGGAGTCTCATAAGCTCCACACTCACTTGTCTCCTCGATGATTGGTCGAGTTGGCTGATAGGATGGAGTCTCATAAGATCGACTCTCTCGATGTGTTGAGACAAAATTCTCAAGCTCTTTCAATCTCCTATCCATCGCTTTCTCCAAGTCCATAGCCTTCTCTGTTATTTTCTCCATGATCTTCTCAAACCCTTTCTCCATCGCTTTTTCCATCCATTTCTTCATCTTCCTCTCCAAGGCTTCTCCAGACTGTGCAGGTACATGCCCAGGTACCTGAGAAACTCTGTCAAGGCCAACATCAACTCTCGCAGTCTCAGGGACTGCATCACTCCGCGAAGCCACGTCCAAATCAAAGAGATCTCTCCAAAATATCTTCTTCTTCTCAACAATTAGACGCTCTCTCCAACTTTCAACGATGGGATCGATCAAACCTATCCCATCATCATAGTCATCGTCTATGATCCGCTCCAGCAGATCATTCTCCTCTGAATCTGGTTCCAAGATGCTAGAGATGTCTTGTAAAGATTAATAATTCGAACATCAAATGAAACTCTAAAAGATTACAAATATTACTAACTAACTATGTTCACAAACTCTTACCTTGCTGAGACCGACCGCTTCATTGATGTCATCCAAAGGATGACCTTTCATTAAACTTTCTGAGAATTTACTTTTACAACACCTTGGACATTCCTGCTCTGCGGGTACAGATTCCCGAAATCTTCGTCCAAGATTTGGAATCGCCTCATATGCCATAATCTACACATATCGTTATATTATCTCAGTGTTAAAATCTTTAAACTAATATTTAAAATCATAAATTACTCTTAAATATTAACCTCGAGAGGAAGAACAAAGCCACCAAATGCCGCTTGCTGTTTTGGTTTCACGACGCCTTTGAAGCTTTTCACAAAGCGTCGGATCTCTTTCATGGTTTCGTCGAATGTAAACCGACCCCAAGGAAATGTCTCACAAGCGTGGACATCATCAACAACACTCAGCAGCCACGAATCTATGTTACCATCAACCTTAGACTTGGCTTTCACTACCTTGCATAAGAAATACAAGATAGTGAGCTTCAACCTGTCTCCCAAGGTCTTCCTCACTGCTGAGGTCTTCTTCTTCACTCCTTCGGTCTTCTTCTTAAGTTCCTCAAGCTTCTCCTCCACATCTTTGATTGTTACCTTCAGCTCCTTACCAAACATCCGCTCAGCAAACTCCAAATCCCCCAACACCTTATAGTTGTCGGGGTAATCGTGGCAGTCCAATCCAGTAAGGAGGGCGTGCTCTCTCAAAGAGTACCTGATAGGCACTCCGTTCACCACAAACCAGGCTTCTCTCTCCTTCTCCGTAGATGCTGTCCGAAGGAGAAGCATCCACATGCCTTGAAGCATGTGGTTTGCCTCCTTAGGCATGTGGAACAGATGCTTGAATTGAGAATGATTTCGAAACCATTCCAACTCTTTATCAAGACCATCCTCAATGTACACCTACTTCCGACCTTGCAAGTCTTGCTGTACTCGCTTGGACCAAAAAACATCTTTTCCGGCGGCAGTGGTTGGCTCTCATCATCATCATCTTCATCAGCATCACTATCGTAGTCCTGCAAATAAAAAAAAAACACTTATTACTATCACTTATCCCCAGTTGAACTCAGATGTTCCAGTTAGCCAGAGTTGTCCCTACATCACAGTTTCGATGTTCCAGTTAGCCAGAGTTGTCCTAACATCACAGTTTCTGTAGCGTCCGCGTTCCAGAAGAATTGATTATTGAGGAAAAATAATTAATTCGGGTTTGTTCTGGGGGTGGTATGGATCGATACCGGCATGTATCGATCGACACCAGCCGGGTTTTCTCCTGGTTGTCTTCTTCTCTTATCTTCTTTCAAGTATAAAAGCCCTATCTTTGGAGGATAAGACCAGAGTTGGTCGCGAGAGAGAAGGAGAAAGAGAGAGAGGGACAAGGAGAGAGCGAGAGAGGAAGAAAAGCTTGGTGAAGCTTAGATCTTGCGAGATCAAAATAGTTTGAGCTTGAGAGAAGCTCAAAGAAGAGGTTGGAAGAGTTGGTTTTAGCGTGGGCTTGTGAGAAGAGAGGGAGGTCGATCTTGAGCTCGGGAAGTCGTTTTAGAGCTTGATCCATCGTGTTTAAAGGTGAGTTGGGACCAAAGGTTAGCAAGTAAGCTTGTGTGGTGCCTTGTTAAGCTTAGTTGATGCTTTTTGTGGCTTGTATGGCGATTCCTGTGTTTAGGTCTCGTAAGTATCGACTGATACCATGTGAGTATCGATCGATACCCGACCCTTGGCGGTGGTCTCGTATTGTGTTTGTATCGATCGATACCAGGTGTTGTTTTTAGTATCGATCGATACCAGTCCCTTGTCGGGAGTTGTGTGTTGTGTGTTGTGTGGATATCGATCGACACTATGGGGGTATCGATCGATACCAGTTGCGGCTTTGTGCTGGAAGTTTTAATTGTGTTTATTAATACTTGATAATTGTTGATTGTGCTTATTGGTAGCCTGTTGTTGGGATGATCAATCTCACTCAGCATTTGGTTAGCCAAATGTTGATGCATCACTTTTGTCGATGCAGGTAAAGATAAGGCGTGATCGTGGAATCGAGGCAGAGAAGAGGGGATGGTTAGGACCCGGGACTTGCTTCTGTTGTTTGGGTATCGATCGACACTAGGGGAGTATCGATCGATACCAGTTGTTTTTATTGTTATAAATCGTTAGCTTGTGTAAGCTGTAGTACCTATGTTGTATCGTTTAATTATTAGTGTGGAATAATTAATGTTTAATTATATGCAAAAAAAAAAAAAATTGCGGTCCTTTCAATTTTGGTATCAGAGCCCATACGGTTCTAGGTGCCTAGGTGGTTCTAGAATATATTGGGTGTTGTGTGGGGTCTTAGAATCATCCTCTTCGAGCCTTGTGAGATTCCACGGTGAGTATCTTTATTGTGATGATTGATTTCAGTTCTCTTAGCTTGTGCTTATGCACGTGTGCAGATGGCTAGAGGGCGAGGTAGAGGTCGTGGCCGTGGTAGGGGTCGTGGCCGTGTGCCGGAGGAGCAGGTCGAGGAGTCGCGTGCGAGCCAGGTTGGGTCTGAGGGTGTGGCTGGCGTGAGTGCCAGTGTGGCTGGTGTTCCAGCGGGTGCTGCGGGTGTAGCAGCGGGTGATGCTGGTGTAGCAGCGGGTGATGCTCGGGCCCGAGATGATCGCATAGCGGATTTGTTGACGAGGTTGTTGGAGCGGTTACCAGAGAGGGTACCGTCTCAGGCTCCTGTGGTCCCGGCGGTTGTGGAGACTCAGCCTCAGGTGGCAGATGCGGTTGCTGAGGAGATCCCATCCTACCTTAGGATGATGGAGCAGATGCAGAGGATTGGCACGGGGTTCTTCTCTGGAGGTGCTAATCCTGAGGACGCGGATGCGTGGCTGAGGAGAGTGGAGAGGGATTTCCTCTCGAGTAGGTGTCCCGCGGGATACCGAGTGGACATTGCGGTCCATTATCTGGAGGGTGATGCGCATCTCTGGTGGAGGGGTGTGGCAGCACGGAGAGTTCAGGCCGCGATGGCTTGGGCAGATTTTGTGGGGGAGTTTAACTCCAAGTACTTCCCTCAGGAGGCGTTCAACCGGATAGAGTCGAGGCTTGCGAGTTTGACTCAGGGGGATCGGTCGGTACGCGAGTATGAGGTGGAGTTCAACCGGCTCGGGTCTTATGTTAGATGAGCGGTTGAGAGTGAGTCGGCCCGTGTGCAGAGATTTCTGATGGGTCTTCGGGTTGACTTGAGGAACCGTTGCATGGTGAGGGCTTTTTGCACGGTTGATGAGTTGGTTGAGACTGCGGCCTTGCTTGAGGAGGGTCTGAAGGATGAGGTGCTAGCGGTTACACCGAGCTTTCAGGCGAGATCTGTGCAGCAGCAGTCCGGTCCGAGCAGAAGCAGTAAGCCGATGCAAGGACAGAAGCGGAAGCGGGAGGGCGCTTCGAGAGGTAGTCGTTGTAGCGCCCGTGTTCCGGAAGAATTGATTATTGAGGGAAAATAATTAATTCGGGTTGTTCCGGGGGAGGTATCGATCGATACCGGCCTGTATCGATCGACACCAGCCGGGTTTTTCTCCTGGTTGTCTTCTTCTCTTATCTTCTTTCGAGTATAAAAGCCCTTTCTTTGGAGGATAAGACCAAGGTTGGTCGCGATAGAGAAAGAAAGAGCGAGAGAGAGAGAGAAAAAGAGAGAGAGAGAAGAAAAGCTTGCCGAAGCTTGGATCTTGCGAGATCAAGAGAGTTTGAGCTTGAGAGAAGCTCGAAGGAGAGGTTGGACGAGCTTTGTGTTGGCGAGAGCTTGTGAGAAGAGAGGGAGATCTTCTTGAGCTCGGGGAGTTGTTTTAGAGCTCGATCCTTCGTGTTAAGGTGAGTTGTGACCAAAGGTTAGCAAGTGAGCTTGCGTGGTGCCTTGTTAAAGCTTGGTTGATGCTTTTGTGGCTTGTATGGCGATTCCTGTGTTTAGGTCTCATGAGTATCGACCGATACCATGTGGGTATCGTTCGATACCAGACCATTGGCGGTGGTCTCGTGTTCTGTGGTTGTATCGATCGATACCAGGTGTGGTTTTGGGAATCGATCGATACCAGTCCCTTGTCGGGAGTTGTGTGTTGTTTGGGCATCGATCGACACTATGGTGGTATCGATCGATACCGGTTGTGGCTTTGTGCTGAAAGTTTTAATTGTTGTGAATTAATTCTTGGTAATTGTTGATTGTGCTTATTGGTAGCCTGTTGTTGGGATGATCAATCTCACTCAGCATTTGGTTAGCCAAATGTTGATGCATCACTTTTGTCGATGCAGGTAAAGATAAGGCGTGATCCTGGAATCAAGGCGGTGAAGAGGGGATGATTAGGACCCAGGGCTTGCTTTTGTTGTTTGGGTATCGATCGACACTAGGGGAGTATCGATCGATACCAGTTGTTGTTGTTATAACCGTTAGCTTGTGTAAGCTGTAGTACCTGTGTTGTACTGTTTAATGTGTAATAATTAATGTATTATTATTATTATTGTTTAATTATCTGCAAAAAAAAAAATGCGGTCCTTTCAGTCGTGGTGGTCCGGGTTGCTTTGGTTGCGGGAGCATGGATCACCGAGTGGCGAACTGTCCTCAGAAGGGCGGAGCGCGTGTGGATTCTCGAGTGTGCTATCACTGCAAGGAGGCGGGTCACATCAGGCCTCAGTGTCCCCAGTTGCGGCAGAGTGAGACCACGGTGGTGCAGCCCGTCAGGCAGGCGGCATCAGCGCCTCGAGTGTACTCCATCGCCGAGTCCGGAGAGCCGAGTTCCAGGCCGATCACAGGTATTTTATTAGACTTATCTAAGTTTAATTCTGTGTCGGGGAATGTCGTGCTTGTCGGGGTGTTAAGGTTCGCGGCACATGTATATGTGCAGGGACCTTGTGTGTTGGAGGTGTAGAGTGTCATGTGTTGTTTGACACGGGAGCATCGCATTGCTTCGTTTCCCCGGCGTTGGCCGAGAAGGCTAACCTTCATAGCGAGCCCGGTGTGAGTTTGGGTTTCGTGGAGGTTGCCGGAGGGAAGCTTCTGAGAATTCACGGTCGGGTGCGAGACGTGGATGTTCAGGTAGCAGGAGAGTCCATGCCTGCCGATTTGATTATCTGCTCCGTGGAGCTGTACGATGTCATCTTGGGCATGGATTGGCTCGGGAAGTTCAGAGTGCATCTGGACTGTCACCGAGGGCGAGTCGAGTTCGACCAGGGGAAAGAGAAGTGGGTGTATCAGGGTATGAGACCGACTTCCGGGAGTCTCGTGATCTCGGTTGTGCACGCGGAGCGTCTGATCGAGAGGGGTTGCGAGGCGTATTTGGCTACTATTTCCTTGCCGGAAGCCGTCGGAGAGGCTAGGGTGCAGGATATTCGGGTGGTTCGTGAGTTCCAGGATGTGTTCCAGTCGTTGCAGGGGTTGCCACCATTTAGGTCGGATCCTTTCACGATTGAGTTGGAATCAGGGACGGTACCGATATCCAGGACTCCTTATAGGATGGCTCCCGCAGAGATGGCAGAGCTGAAGAAGCAGCTGGCGGAGTTGTTGAACAAGGGGTTTATTCGCGCGAGTTCTTCACCATGGGAAGCGCCAGTATTGTTCGTGAATAAGAAGTACGGGAGTTTTCGGTTGTGTATTGATTACCGAGGACTTAACCGAGTCACAGTGAAGGACAGGTATCGTCTTCCTCGGATTGATGAGTTGTTGGATCAGTTGAGAGGGGCTACTTGGTTCTCCAAGATTGACTTGGCGTCGGGATATCATCAGATTCCCATCGATGAGGTAGATATCCGGAAGACGGCTTTCAGATCTCGTTATGGCCACTATGAGTTTGTGGTGATGCCATTTGGGTTGACGAATGCACCGGCTGCATTTATGAGATTGATGAACCGCGTCTTCCAGGAGTATCTAGATGAGTTCGTGATCATCTTTATCGATGATATCTTGGTGTATTCGAGGAACCAGGAGGAGCATGAGGTGCATCTGCGTGTGGTTCTTTCGAAGCTGCGAGAACATAAGTTATTTGCTAAGTTGAGAAAGTGTAGCTTCTGGCAGCGGGAGATCGGTTTTCTGGGTCACATTGTCTCTGCGGAGGGAGTGTCGGTAGATCCGGAGAAGATCCAGGCCATTAGTACTTGGCCGAGGCCGAGGAATGCTACTGAGATTCAGAGTTTTCTTGGGTTGGCAGGGTATTATCGGCGGTTCGTCAAGGGTTTCGCGAGTTTGGCTAAGTCTATGACGAAGCTGACGGGAAAGGATGTTCCTTTCGTGTGGTCCTCAGAGTGTGATGAGAGTTTCGCGGAACTGAAGGCCATGTTGACTAGTACTCCAGTATTGGCGTTGCCTGAGTCGGGCGAGCCTTACGTGGTGTACACCGATGCGTCGGGAGTGGGTCTTGGTTGTGTGTTGATGCAGCGGGGGAAGGTTATTGCCTATGCTTCGCGGCAGCTGCGGAAGCATGAGGGCAACTACCCTACCCATGACCTGGAGATGGCTGCAGTAGTTTTCGCTTTGAAGATTTGGAGATCTTATCTTTATGGCGGAAAGGTGCAGGTGTTCACAGATCATAAGAGCTTGAAGTACATTTTCACTCAGCCTGAGTTGAATTTGAGGCAGAGGCGCTGGATGGAGCTAGTGGCCGATTATGATCTGGAGATAGCTTACCATCCTGGTAAGGCTAATCTGGTTGCGGATGCGTTGAGTCGGAAGCGGGTGGCTTTGGCTCGGGAGCGCGAGGTTGAGTCTTTGGTGAGCGAGATTAGCACATTGCGCTTATGTGTTGTATCTCAGGAACCTTTGGGCTTAGAGGCGGCTAACCAGGCGGATCTTTTGAGCAGAGTTCGGTTGGCTCAGGAAAAAGATGAGGGTTTGGTTAAGGCTTCGAGAGCAGAGGGTTCTGAGTATCAGGTATCTGCGAACGGCACTATCCTTGTTAGTGGGAGGGTATGCGTACCTTTGGATGAGGATTTGCGGCGAGAGATCCTGAGTGAGGCTCATTCGAGTATGTTCTCGATTCATCCAGGAGCGACTAAGATGTATCGCGATCTCAAGCGCTACTATCATTGGGTCGGGATGAAGAAGGATGTGGCTAACTGGGTTGCGTCGTGCAACGTGTGCCAGTTAGTGAAGGCGGAGCACCAGGTCCCGAGTGGTTTGTTGCGGAGTTTACCCATTCCAGAGTGGAAGTGGGATATGATCACGATGGATTTCGTGGTGGGTTTACCAGTTTCTCGGACCAAGGATGCTGTTTGGGTCATCGTTGATCGATTGACCAAGTGTGCGCGTTTTCTGGCCATTAAGAAGACCGATGGGGCAGCAGTTTTGGCTAGGAAGTACGTGCAGGAGATTGTGAGACTGTATGGAGTACCGGTGAGCATTGTTTCGGACCGGGATCCTAAGTTCACATCGGAGTTCTGGAATGCGTTTCAGGCAGAGATGGGCACGAAAGTGCACTTGAGCACGGCGTATCATCCTCAGACAGATGGGCAGTCCGAGAGGACCATCCAGACTCTGGAGGATTTGTTGAGGATGTGCGTGCTGGATTGGGGTGGTCACTGGGTGGATCACTTGAGCTTGGTAGAGTTTGCGTATAACAATAGCTACCAGGCGAGTATTGGGATGGCTCCATATGAGGCTCTGTATGGGAGGCCATGTCGTACCCCCTTGTGTTGGACACAAGTGGGGGAGAGGAGCACTTTGGGTGCGAGTTTTGTTCAGGAAACCACGGAGAAGATCCGGGTTTTGAAGCTGAACATGAAAGAGGCCCAGGATCGGCAAAAGAGTTATGCCGATAAGAGGCGGAAAGAGCTTGTGTTTGAGGTGGGAGATAGTGTGTATCTCAAGATGGCTTTACTGAGAGGTCCGAACAGGTCCATTGTTGCGACTAAGTTGAGTCCGAGGTATATGGGACCGTTCCGGATTGTGGAGCGTGTTGGACCGGTAGCGTATCGGTTGGAGTTACCCGCGGTTATGCAAGCATTTCATAAGGTCTTCCATGTGTCGATGCTGAAGAAGTGTTTGCATAGGGGTGACGAGGTATTGGCTGAGATTCCGCCAGATCTCCAGCCCAATATGACCGTTGAGGCGAGACCTTTGAGAGTTCTCGAGCGGAGGGTCAAGGAGCTTCGTCGGAAGAAGATTCCGATGATGCGAGTTCTGTGGGACTGTGGCGGGGTGCAGGAGGAAACTTGGGAGCCAGAGGCTAGGATGGAAGCGAGGTTCCAGAAGTGGTTCCAGAAGCAAGCTGCGGCTTGAGTTCCATCGAGAGGTTCCAGTTTCGGTTATAGCTGTATGCTATGTGTGTTTCATTTTGTATTTCCGTTGTGTAGAACGATGTTACATTATGATGTGTAATAAGATGAGTATTTCTTATTATTGGTGACTTTGGGAGTCACGGTTTCGCATTACGCTTGGGGTAAAAAGTGTTAATGCAAGAGAGTGATAGGATGGATGATCTTATTACTGTGGTGAGCGTTGCGTGTTTCAGTTAAGCTTGTTCGGAAGCGAGCCGATACTGAAGGGTGCGCAAGGGCGGTGCGATGGCCGGGTTATTGGTTATGCACGGCAGATATTCCGGGTACGGAATATGGGTGATGCCGGTGTTGCCTTGCGAGGATTTACACGGATCACGGGAGGTAGTTCAGTCGAGATGCTTAGAGATATGTGACTTATTGCTCGTTGAGAGGACTGGTTCCTCTGGTGCCGATAGCTCGCAGGACTGTGTGTCTTGAGAGTGTGAGTGGCGATGTACCCAGACTCGGGAGGTTTATAGCCTAGAGTGATACGTGATACCGTGGATTCGTAAGGAGTATGTCCTAGACGTAGGATATATTCCCTAGAATTGAGTGGTATGGGGTATTGAGACTCTTTCAGGTTATATTACCGAGGGGAGTGGTACGGCAGATACCCAGAACTCGGAGATGCTGCGGTGTCTTGGGTGCTGTGGTATGGTTGATACCTTGCGAGGTATGGTGGATATCCTGCGGGATATGGCTGACGCTCGGAACTCGGAGATGCTGCGGTGTCTTGAGTGATGGGGTTGGCGTGTGTTTGAGCAATAAGTACATATGATGCTGCGGTGTCATAAGCATAGGGACTGAGTGGGAAACCTCGGAGGTTGGTATTGGACCTCGTGTGAGTGTTGAGATGGCCAGGGTGGGCCAAAGTTTATGTAATCGTTGCGACAATTAAGGTTCATTGGAGATGAACGGTTCATGGGAATGAACGGTAACGAAGATTCGAGGGCGAATCTAAGTTAGTGGGGGAGAATTGTAGAGCCCGCGTTCCGGAAGAATTGATTATTGAGGAAAAATAATTAATTCGGGTTTGTTCCGGGGGTGGTATCGATCGATACCGGCATGTATCGATCGACACCAGCCGGGTTTTCTCCTGGTTGTCTTCTTCTCTTATCTTCTTTCAAGTATAAAAGCCCTATCTTTGGAGGATAAGACCAGAGTTGATCGCGAGAGAGAAGGAGAAAGAAAGAGAGAGAGAAGGAGAGAGCGAGAGAGGAAGAAAAGCTTGGTGAAGCTTAGATCTTGCGAGATCAAAAGAGTTTGAGCTTGAGAGAAGCTCGAAGAAGAGGTTGGAAGAGTTGGTTTTAGCGTGGGCTTGTGAGAAGAGAGGGAGGTCGATCTTGAGCTCGGGAAGTCGTTTTAGAGCTTGATCCATCGTGTTTAAAGGTGAGTTGGGACCAAAGGTTAGCAAGTAAGCTTGTGTGGTGCCTTGTTAAGCTTAGTTGATGCTTTTTGTGGCTTGTATGGCGATTCCTGTGTTTAGGTCTCGTAAGTATCGACTGATACCATGTGAGTATCGATCGATACCCGACCCTTGGCGGTGGTCTCGTATTGTGTTTGTATCGATCGATACCAGGTGTTGTTTTTAGTATCGATCGATACCAGTCCCTTGTCGGGAGTTGTGTGTTGTGTGAGTATCGATCGACACTATGGGGGTATCGATCGATACCAGTTGCGGCTTTGTGCTGGAAGTTTTAATTGTGTTAATTAATTCTTGATAATTGTTGATTGTGCTTATTGGTAGCCTGTTGTTGGGATGATCAATCTCACTCAGCATTTGGTTAGCCAAATGTTGATGCATCACTTTTGTCGATGCAGGTAAAGATAAGGCGTGATCGTGGAATCGAGGCAGTGAAGAGGGGATGGTTAGGACCCGGGGCTTGCTTATGTTGTTTGGGTATCGATCGACACTAGGGGAGTATCGATCGATACCAGTTGTTTTTATTGTTATAAATCGTTAGCTTGTGTAAGCTGTAGTATATGTGTTGTATCGTTTAATTATTAGTGTGTAATAATTAATGTTTAATTATATGCAAAAAAAAAAAAAATGCGGTCCTTTCAGTTTCAAACCTAAGATGTTCCAGTTAGACACATTTGTCCCTACATCACAGTTTCAAACCTAAGATGTTCCAGTTAGCCAGAGATGTCCCTACATCACAATTTCATACCTAAGATGTTCCAGTTAGCCAGAGTTGTCCCTACATCACAGTTTCGATGTTCCAGTTAGCCAGAGTTGTTCTAACATCACAGTTTCAAACCTAAGATGTTCTACTTAGACACATTTGTCCTTACATCACAGTTTCAAACCTAAGATGTTCCAGTTAGCCAGAGATGTCCCTACATCACAATTTCAAACCTAAGATGTTCCAGTTACCTCTTTTTCCTCTTCTTCCTCCACAACATTGTCTTCCCCTGCGATAGCAATGTTTTCTTCAACGTTTTCTTCTACGTTTTCAGCAACGTTTTCTTCGTCGTCAGCAACTGTTTCTTCCCTTTCATCCACGTTTTCTTCCTCTTCTCTCTTTCCATCCACGTTTTCTTCAACTAATTGCTCTTTAGTAACTTCTTCTTCTTCTCCTTCATTAACCGTCACTTTCGGATTGGTTTCATGATAATCCATTGCTAAAACAACCAAAACTAGATAGAAGTTAGACAACACATCCACATACCATTTGTGAATAATCCAAACTAATTCGAGAACAATTTCATATCAAAACCGAAAGGAGAGAAGTTAGGCATAATGGCGCTCATCGAAAATCGAAAACTAAGGCATCGAAACTAGCTTTGATTCCGTTACCTATTGCGAAGTCTGAGAGGAAGAATATGAAGAATCGCGTGGGTCTGAGGGAGGGCTCGGGATTTATGAGGGAGGGCTCGGGATTTTTGAGGGAGGGCTTGGGATTTCTTGGCAATCGACGAAATCTGCAGACGAAATCGAAGACCAGAACGCGAGGTCGGAATGAATCGATCAGAGTCACTGTGATGTAGGGAACCGGAGTGGCTAAGCTCTTGTCGGATTTCGTGGTGGAAGGTCGGAATGAATCGATCAGAACTTTCCTCAGGGAAGACCGATGGTCTCGTCGCGGGGAAGCATGGGGAAGTGGGATGTTTTTTTGGTTTTTTTGGTTTTTTTTTTTTTTCAAATTTAAATTAACTGAATTTGAGTTTGGTTCTGGATTGTTGGGTTTGGGTGGGTATTTCATCGGATCCAAGTGGTTGGATCTGTAATTTTCTAGTTTTGATTTGGGGTTTACGTTTTTTCCTTCATTTTTGTTTTAAAATTAATTATTTATTAAAATTACAAAAAAAAGATGGCATATGCGAATAAATTTTCAGAAATAGTGGCTTCCCAGCAATTGTTTCCTTCTACTTCATCTTCCTCTTCATCTTCTCTGGCACTTTCAAATGGGTTACAAATATAAATATTCATCTAAGCTTGGTCGTTGATCGGTACTCAGCCCTTTTTCTATTTTCTTTATTTTCCTGACGGAATCATATCAGATTCGAGTGGATTCCCCCTTCTCCATTTCTTCTTCCTTCGTGTTCGTATCATGGGTTTTGAGTCTTCATTTACCCAGATTGTGGGTTCTTAGGGATTCATGATTTGTTAATTTTGTGTTTCTGGGTTTTAAAATATTCCAACTCATTTATTGTTTGGTATTTTTTGTTTTTTTTTTTAATTTCCCGATGCAGATCTCTTCTGGAATGCTCAAAAACTCCAACTCTAATTGGCAATTATTCACACCACCCTCTAATTTTTGCTGCAAAGGAAGTGCGCCTCTACTGTCCGTGTGCGGAACATGGGGAAGGTGTTTACCGAGTTAGTGGTGTTCTTGCCATTGCTCTCTTTGCTCCATGTTCCATCGGAATCGGCTGTTTCGAGTGTAGATCTAGGTTTGGAATGGGTAAAAGTTAGCGTAGTTAATCTGAAACGAGGACATAGCCCAATCCCCGTAGCCATTAACGAGATGTCCAAGAGGAAATCCCCAACTTTAGTGGCATTCCAATATGGTAACAGATTACTGTTTCTGTCAACCAATTTCAGGTTAATAATGCTCTTATTTTAAACTCATCTTAATTATTTTAGTTTGGTCTCAGTTGGTTATGGGTCGTATATATTTATGTAAATGCAGGTCAAGGATGTTAGATGGGACTCGGGACTTGGCGGACAGAGTATGGAGATGCGCTTGGTAGAGTATTTTACAGATGAGTTTAATAAACAGCTCGGTAATGGAGTGATGTGAGAGGAAGTTCCCTAAAGCAATGGCTAAATAAAAAAACATGTGAAACGCACAAAGGAAATTTTGAGTGTGAAGTGCAAACACTGCGGCTCCAATATCTGTTGAATCTCTCCATGATGATCGTGACTTCAGGTTTAACTAAAATCTATCAAGGTTTTTGTATTTTCCCAGCTCATCGAACCTTGGCTGCAAAAGTGTTGACAAGAATTCACATGCTCGAATTTGCATCATGATTGGTCTAATTTTTGTGAATTCTGAAACGCGTGGAATTTTAACTTACATTTTCTTTCAGGAGCACAATTTCCTGTGAGAAGTTTGAGGAACTGTGTAAAGATATGTGGGAGAGATCTCTTACACCTTTAAAAGATGTCCTCAAGCATTCATGTTTGAATATTGATGATATATATATTCAGTTGAGCTAATAGGCGGAGCTACTAGAGTGCTCTCGAAGCCAGTCAATTTTACTTCCTCATAAAAATTGCTTTATTTCTCAAATGAAGTGAAGACTGATTTTTTTTATTACAGAGCACGATCCAGAAATTTATTGGGAAACAAGATTTAGACAAACATCTGGATACTGATGAGGCTATTGTCCTCCGCTCAGCACTACATGCTGCTAACTTAAGCGATGGAATTAAATTGAAACGTGGGCTAGGTATAGTTGATGGTTCCCACACGGTTTTCAAACAACCATATATATGATTCCTCAGCTTCAGGTGATGTCAATAGTTTGTGTCTCCTGACATCTAACCAGATGGATCTCGAGGAGAAAGGTGAAGAAGTTACAAACCTTCCAATGACTAGAGCCAAAGAGAATTCATTCCAGAGCATATTGAATTCAATTAAAAAACACAACTTATTGTTGCAGTAGAATGTTTCTATTTCTGCAGCCTGTAATGGCAAGTGACTTCTCCATAGCTTATGATCTTACTTTATGGTTTGTATCACAGATCATATATGAGGATCCAATCATCGTGACTCCGTTGTGGACTGCATTTTAGGACTTAAGGCATACACAATGAGTGCAAGATGACACGCAATGGTAATTGGTTCTACAAGCACATCAAAACGCCAAGGTTTCAGCTCTCCGCAACAAAGATTAATCCACTTAGTACTTCTAAAACGTCTAGGCATTTAGACATGTCCTCAGTCCGTGACAGTAACGATTGCACAGATGGTGAATCTGATAAACTCAAAGGTCTGATACATGCTTTTTATCGACCCTTCATTTGTTTCTTATGTATAGTTAGGTGGAGCATGTAACATGATCTGGCAATATAAAAGCTATTCAATTTCCATTTCAGCCAAAGATTTAAATTCGGTAACGGAATAATCAGGAAAAAAATTCCAAAAATAAAATAGTAAATTAAAAAATATTAATTGGAAAAAGATCTGTGTATACGTATATTTAGTGCAAATTTAACTCAAATGATGATTTAAATATTTAACATTAAAGTTCTGGACCACTAACATTAAACCTTAAAATAATATATATATATATAATCCAAATTATATGATACCAATAATGAAAAAAAAACACATTGTTTATATCAAACTTTGAAAATAATGACACATATACACTATTACCCAAATATAAAGTTAAACCGAAATAGAACCAACCAATTGAAAATTAATTAAGTTTAACTCTCAATATAATTCTTCAAATTTAAGAAATACAATTATATAAAAACCTTCATACTACACCATGACAAAAACTAAATCAGTATTATATTAATCTCATTCATAATTTGTTTATAACATATTATTCACAAACCCCCGTCAAATGTTTTTAAAAATGGTTGCTTATATTAAAAAAATATTTACCTGCAGTCCTAACTGAATTTTTTTTGTATAAATTAATAATAAAAATAGTCATTTCTCGAAAAAAATAGTAATACAGAAATAAATAAATAATTCTAAAAAAATTAATCACAAATAACACAACCAGAACTAAAACATTTAAGCACCTTAGTAACAAGAAAACATACAGTTAAATCAGTTTTAAATACAATGAGTGAGGATGGTGAAAAAGAAGTTACGTTTTAACTTTAAGACAAATTTAAATTTTTAACAGCTTTAAGACATTTAACGATAATACAATGATTGGAGCTGATTAAAAAAACTTACGTTTTAACTTTAAGACACTTAACGATAATACAATGAGTAGGGCTGATGAAAATAAACTTATATATATATATATATACAATAATGAAGAAAAAAAACACATATTGTTTATATCAAACTTTGAAAATAGTGACACAGTCAAACTATTACCCAGATGTAAAGTTAAAACAAGATAGAACCAACTAATTGAAAAATAAATAATTTTAAATCTCAATATGATTCTTTAAAATTTTAAAAATAAAATTATATTAAAATCTTTATACTACACCCCGACCAAAACTAAATCATTATTACATTAATCTCATTCACAAGTTGTTGATAACACGGTTAGGAGAAAGTTTTTAGAAGCTGAGATAATCACCGAGTCAAATGTAGGAAAAAAAAAATTCTGATACCAAAGATAATCATGACAACAGCCGACACCAAATGTCCGTATAAAATGAGAAGACGACACTTCCCAATACGATTTTGTTATTGTATGACAATTAACAAAAGCCAAAGACAAAGTTTGGAAAAAGTTGGTTTGTATCTATCTAAGCCGGTATTTAGTTCTGAACAATTGTATGTCACTTTTTCAAGAGTTACATCGATGGGAGGTTTGAGAATCTATAATAGAATAAATCAACGACAACTGAGCAAATGCATCACATACATTGTTTACAATGACATATTCAATAATATACCGTCTGAAGCATAAGGTACTATATCGTTGATTTATAAAAATAATAGATACAAAATATCTAATATATGAAATTTTCTAACACTTCATTATATGTACCCAAAAAAAACTATAAATTTAAATGGATATTAATGCTTTTTCAATTACATTATAAGTTGTTAATTTTGAAATACTAATTAATAAAAAAAAATATTAATGCTTAAAGAGAACTAAGAAACATAAATTATTTAAATGGGTATAAATATTAAACAGATATAATATTTTTGATTAAAGAATGTATGTACTTTGAATATGATATATTATTTTATCAAAAAAAAAATGATACATTAAATTCAAAAAATATATAAAATTTTATTACATATAAATGGATATTATAAAAACAAGATCATACTCACCTAGTTATTATAAAGTCTGAGTCAAAATTTGGAATCTACACGTGCCCTTCTCTTCTATACTGCTAGAAGTCTATAAACAATAAATGGTTGACCGTCATTAGAATTTTTTTTAAAACTTTCAACGATAAAAATATAAAATATATTTCTTATGTTTCTGAATAATTTATGTTTAGTGGTTTTGCAAACATGTTAAAGAATTATTTAATTTTGCTTTATCCTATATTAAAACATCAATTATTAATTTATTATCTACCTAAATACAATTCAATCAATGATAAAACAAACTGCAAAATATAAATAGTCACCAAAAAAAAAGTTAATTAATTTTGCAAAAAATAATGAAAACATCACTTAATTTGAAACAAAAAAAAATTCTAAACATTCATTATTGTGAAATGGAGGGAGTATATTTCTAATTTATACATTTTCTCTTCAGTGAGAAAACTAATTTTTGATTAAAATCAAAATTATGTTATTGTCTTCTCAGAAATTGTTTCGAGTTCATAGGAATGCTTAAAATATAAATAGAAAGTAAAGATGGACAAGAAAATATTTCCTGAAAAGAAGGGTTGTATATTCATAACGAAATTGGAAATTTGAAAGAACTACTTAGGCTAAATGAAATCAGCCATTATTACGATGAGAACATAAATTTGAAAGATGAAATTCGGCAGAACCATCTACATCTTTGCACAATCCGCTGGCTTAAATGACACCTTTTTAGAAACGGTGTCGTATCCAACAAGAAAGTTCATCTGTGATAAATTCCCATAAATGGCCAAGTCCTCGCTCCCACGGAAGGCGAAGCAAACCAAATCCTCGGAGAGTTGTACAAAGGAATTGGAGGAGTCTAATTTCACATCTGCTCCATCGAAATGAATAGTAATGACTGGGACTTTCAGATCAGCGGTTGCGCTGTAACACAGACTTAAAAAGCTCTCGGGGTCGTTTTGCCTCTCAGCATCGATTGAGGACGCAACCGCATCCTCGAGCTCGGAGTAAAATTCGGTGGGGAACATTGTCAGAGTTGTGCCCGAATCGATGATGATGTTTCCCTCGCCGCTTCCAGGATCTGAGGTTGGGAATTTGATATTCTTGCTTCCCACGCTAATGGATTCTAGGGTTAGGTAATAGAAGGTCGCTTGTGATTTCGTGATCAAAGGAGTTGAGACAGCTCCAATTCCCGACACAACGGCACTGGTTCCGAAGTTGATCTTGCTCGTTTTATCGTTTTTTGAAGATAGAGGGACCAAGCAGTATGAGAATTTACCGTCGATCGACTCGCCGAGTTGGGAAATGAGCGAAACTGGACCGCCACCAAGTCCGACGATTCCAGAGCCTTTCTTGCTAAATGTTCCATTGTTGTTGTGACCACATCCGATGATAACATTTTTGAGCTGCACGGGGCGGTTATTAGTCGACCCGAGGGTTAAGGTGTCTGCGGCGACATTACCCTTTGTGTAAGAATGATCTCCGTAAGACATGGTGTAAGAGCAAGTGTTGTCTTCTGTGGAACAAGATGCTTGGTTTTCAAGAGCACTACATTGACTTGAAGAGCAAGAAATATTTTTGTATGTAGAAGACGCTTTAGGGTTAAAGAGAGGATCATCCTGAGTGTAACAGTCATCGCATGGTTTGCACTGCGTCCAGAGGAGATCGCTTCCCGTGTCAGCGATCGCCATGATCGGGAACGGAGGTGTTCCGAGGGATATATTCATGAGATATTCACCGCCATCTGAGATGATCTCGGTTTGGGGTGAGTTAGTTGATGCATCTTTGCTAGAGAAATGGACAACACGGTTTACGGATCGGTGGATAGCGTTCCCCAAACGCTGAGAAGAGGTTTCCGTCGGTTTGTAAAAAGGAGATTTAGGAGAATCGCGGTGGATCAGATCCGCGGTGAAGCCGAGTTTTGTATGTGCGTTTGCGTTTGAGAGAAAGGTTGAAGAGAGTAAACATAGAGACAAGAGAACTGAAGAGAATAGAGAGACCATTGTTTTCGTATTTTTAGTGAATGGTGAGTTTGTTTTTGTTTCTTTGACAATATAATGTGTTGATATTTATAAGGTTAATGGGATAATGGTAAATTAATGGCAATGCATGCTGAGATTTTGATGTTTTGAGTAAGTAATCTACAAATTTATTTCTCATTTGTGTTTAGAGAATCGAACAGATAAGAAAATATATTAGAGAAGATTTTCTCATTTTAAAAATAGAATAAAATAGATTTCCTCATTTTAATGCATATATTTCACTATTTCATTCATTTCATATGGACGTGTTTCTTGTTGCTTGTATCTTCATGTTGTGTTTTCTTTAAATGCTAACATATATTCCCCCTCTTTGGATCATAGATTATTATTCAAAGCATTTAACAAATATAGACGGAAATTCTCATGAATTTAGTGATTTAGTTCTCCTCATTTTGGTTCATGTATCATTCACCTAGACACGTGTCTATGTATGATTTTCTTAATTTTATTTTGTACTAGTGGGTTAGCCGCGCGATATATTATTATTTTTTATGTAATTAGAAAAGATTTCGGTAATAATAAAATTAGTATTTCGTCATAATTTTTTTTTGTAATAATTTAGTATATCTAGGCATATCCTCCTCTTTAGATGAGAGGCGGCATAAAAACTACTCAAGCTCGTTGGAATTATCGGCGTCAAGTCATATCAGCCGAAACATCCTACATTTGGACAACTAATGCTCATAGCTAAGCGCGACTCAAACTCAAACTAATTACCAAATTCAGTCTACATATCTAGATCAATTCAATCCTTTGAAAACCCCTACATTTCATAAGATGGAAAAGGAGAGCGTTCTAAGAGTTCAAAACCCACGTTAGAGAATAATTGATAAATATACTTCACTTTTCTCAAATATGGATCGAATATCCATTCATATGACATTAACCTCATTTCAAAAAAATTTGACGTGTTTCCAAGATGCACTCATAATCTCTCTATATGTCTCTTTGTCTTTCTCCCCCCTCCCCCCTCTCTCACACTCATCAACGCGGCAAATTGAACCACAAAACATATTTTACCCTGATATAAATCTAACATTCACTATATTTTCCATTTTCTTGCGAGTTTCGATGTCGCCATTCTGACTTGAGCATTGGAGAATTTGGCAAAGATTTTAATCATTCGTCCTCTCAGTGATTGACTTGAAAATGTTATCATTTTGGGATACCACAGTTTGCCTATCATGACAAGCATTTTTGCATACCCATCAAAGACTCAGAGTTGCTATTCGGGCTTTTGAAAACTCATGCGAGTATTCATTTGTTGGATGAATCCTCGTCCCCATTCCCGAACACTAATTTTTAACCATCAAAGTAATTTGTTTTATTTATCCCATATAACTCACTTAAAAGCAATTGACATATCCCAAAAATTTGTACTTAACAACAATTCATTAATAGTTTTTCTAATTATAAATGTTTTAACTTTTAAGCAATTGATTTTAAATTTTTTATACATTTTATTTCAAACTAATCTTTATTGATTGTTTCAAATTATATATTTCACAACATGTGTTGGATTTTATTTAGAAAAAGTTTAATCCATAATTTATAATCACTAAACTCTATAGTTTTGCTTATACTATATAAATAAATTGATAACATTAAACTTATTAAATTGAAGTTTCTTTAGATCAATAATATATAATTTATTTTTTCTTCAAATAATGTCTTTTCAAATTCTAGGAAAAACTATTATATTAATGGATGGTAATTATTATGAGAATTTAAGTATAATAACACAAAACATAATAAATTAAATAAATAATTTAAAATTAACAAATGAGTTAAAACTAAGTGAGTGATGAGGTGTCACAAATATAGAGTAGGAGTATATGAGGTGGCAGCCTAAGAAGAGAGAACATTCTCCTTTATATATATAGATATCAATCTCCTCATTTTAGTGCACTTTAGTATGATTTTATTAATTTTATCCTTTTTTGGGTCAGAAAATAATCCCTTATTGCTTAACTAATCAAATTGGTTTCTATAGCCAAAAGAGCTCTTTCTGCGATAGAATCAACTAAAACATTTGATGATCTTCTAATAAAATGAAAAGCGGAAATCTATTTTATTAAATTTATCTTGTATATAAAAACTAGATTAAAATCAGTGTCCTTCAATTTCGATTGAGAAATTTGTTCTTAAAAAAATTATTTTTGAAATTTGATAAATTTGGTCTTTATGAATTTTTGGGATTTCCCAATTATCAATTGACCTTTGGAAATCATCTATGGTTGTTTCAAGACTAGTAATGACTCTTTTTGAATCTGTAGTAGATTTTTTTTGGACCTAGAAGAAGAAGCGGATTCGGACCACTTTGATGTTGATCTAAAATAT
This sequence comes from Eutrema yunnanense, assembly GCA_002933935.1. Taxonomy (NCBI): domain Eukaryota; kingdom Viridiplantae; phylum Streptophyta; class Magnoliopsida; order Brassicales; family Brassicaceae; genus Eutrema; species Eutrema yunnanense. The sequence goes on from PKML01037462.1 coordinate 150,171, forward strand.
GAATTCATTTTTAAGAATACTAACAAGAATTATCTATCACCCCTTACAATCCTGTCTAGATAGGTTGAAATAGCCTAACACCTATGAGACTTATGACATTCTTAGACTGGCAAAAACACTCAGGAGAATAGAGTTTTTTCTCATTAGAAATTAACAATGAACTCAATAAAAGATCACAAGAAACTTGGACCTAAGACGCTAGATCTTAAATTCTTAGGAAAAATATTAAGGATTCAAGTAGTAAGTCGAGACTGTGAGTTTTGATAGAACCCTAAATTCAAAATGGATTTCATCAAAACGCCAAACATGAGTAGTATGGTGTATGACAAAACCTAATTGACCATCTGGATATATATGTCCTCTAACTATTTCCCTCTACCTAACAATTAAATCCATGGCTCTAATACCATAAGGAAACGGAAGTAGAAATAATAACATTTATAAAAATAGAGATAATAAAATTCATAAAAATTAAAATTAAATAACAAAATTAAAATTAAATAACAATGGGCGGTTAAACCAGCCACATATATATTTATAAACATAAAGATAAATAATATGAATTGCAAAATAAAAATAAAAACGAAAATTAAAATAACATAAACATAAGTAGTATAATGGGCGGTTCAATCAGCCACTTATAATTTATATAAACATAAACTTAGATAAACATAAAGATAAACATAAATGAAATTATAAACAAAATAAGATTTTATAAACTTACTTATGGAGATTGTAACAGTGTAAAGAGATTACAAGATTTTGAGAGAATATGGTAGAGAGGGAGAATGAAGAGAGAAGGATGCAAAATAGAAAATGAAAGCTTGGAGATTACAACTCAACACACACTCCATTATATAGGAGTTTTACAAAGCATAAGAGATTAAAATAATATTACATAAACTAGTGGCACAAGCTGGTGAAATCCACTCACAAGAGTTATCGGCATAATTTATGGAGAATTCTTTTCACAAAGGCTTGTCTTCATTACCAAAGTCATCATGGCTACATGAAACTCCACTTTGCTACACGAGACGGCACTCAAAATATGCGTTCTTCGATGCACGGTTTTGTTGTAGTAGATCGTATCAAGAGATTCGTAGATACCGAAAAGATTCGTAACAATGATTTGTCGAGATTTGTATTATTTTGATGGCGAGAAGTCACACTCCACTGTTTCCGAATATCTCTTTATCAATATCCAGGATATTAGAACCTGATCCACTTCCCGAGGCCTGAGAAATAGAGTCTGAGATTGAAGGCAGAAATCGTAACGAGATTGCCTTTATTTCTTCTTCGGATTTAGCTGCTGCTAGCATCGATAACATCTTTGATTTTTGGGCTAAGAAGGAGGTTGTTTCCGGTGTTTAGTTTGGTGTTTGGGTTTGGGCTATGGATAAGTTTGCATTTTGGATTTTTATCCAATATAGTATATTGGACGGGTAAAGGTTTGAAGGGATCTTGAATTTATCCCACCATTTTACTTTGAACTTTCTTCTGATCATCGGGATTGGATCCGGGGAAAACTCGAGAGTCCAAGAAAAGACCCAAGGAAAATGAAATTTAGAATGGAAGAGGGCTAATGGAGGAAATTTCTTTTCATTTTTTGATGGTATGAAATTTGTTTTGAAGATTTGGAAAGATTTTTGTATGTTAGGCTTGAAAATTTCAGTGACATAACCAAAATAGTTTCACCACGGTATGAACCAATATGAAGATTTGGATAGATCACAAGTGGTATAAAAAAAAGATTAACCACGTGTGTTTGTGTTTCGGAGATTGGATCAAAAATGAATTATACCAAGTCTGACAATAGTCCCAGTAATTGAAATGGATATTGAAACATGAGAGATTTTTCAGATCATCTGGGAAATTTAGGCTTTCATTAAGATCATATTCCCAATTGCTTGGAGCAATGACCTTATGGATTTTAAAAGTGGAATAAGCAGGATCAGTGTGGTTTTCATTGAGATAAAAATATTTGAAGGACACTGATTCCGTTACTTCCAAAATTGTTTGAAAGAATAACACAGTTTTATCTGTATGAGGTTTGAAAAATTTGTTTTTACCAAAATATTTTTCGATTGTTGAAAACGGGTCATTGTTGACAAAAAATCATTTTTCAATGTTTATAATGTTTTGATAAATAGATTTTTCAAAATTTTCTGAGGGTGAGGTTTGTGAAAACGCCTTCAAAATAATTGAATTATTCGAAGGTTTTGAAATCATTTTAGATGTCTGGTTTTCTTTTAAAATCATTTTTGAAGGGACCTCAGGAGTTTTTGAAATAATTTGAGAATAGGGTTTTTTAGAAGAATCACCCTCTTGTTTTGACAAACTTAGCTCGAAAGCTTTCTGTAATTGTAGAATTTGATCGATGATTTTCTCTGGATATTGAAGAGAGTTTGATTCTTCTTCTTTTTTCACATTCTTTTTTTGTGACTGAGATCCAAGGTTCTGTTTTTATATGTGGGGATGTGTTTGGGGGTATGGTTTTTTCTGGGATTGTTTCCAGGGATATGCCTTTGCCTTTATCAATCTTCCTCGGAGGCATCGTACCTGTTTTGAAGGAATTCTCGTGTCAAGAAATCTGGATTAGAGTTTGCATCTCCTTTAATATATTCTATGTCAAAAGAAAAAATACTTAGAATTGCTTGCCATCGAGCAAAAATCTGTTTTGAGGCAAGGTTTTTAACATTTGTTTTGTAAAACGTCTTTAGCACTTTTGCAATCAATTCGTAAAAGAAATTTTCTATTCAGAAGATCACTTTGAGAGTTTTGGATACATAATACTATACTTAAATTTTTTTTTTTTAATAGTAGAGTAGTTCCTTTTAGTATCATTCCAATGTGAAGACGTAAATTGGACTATACTCTCTCGGCCATCTACATTCTTTTGCTTAAGAATACCCCCATATCCTACATCTGACGCATATGTTTCTACGACCTTTTTAAAATCTGGATCTGCTATGTGAAGACAAGGGATCTCAAGGACCTGTTTTTTTAATTTTTTTGTTCAAATGCAGTATGCTATTTTGTCCAGGGAACCGGGGTTTTCTTCAGACGACTATGCAATAGTTTTGCTTTCCTATTTATGTTAGGACAAAAATCTAAAACATAATTAAGATTCCAAGGAACCTTTGTAATTGGGTTTTATCTAAAATTTTATCGGGAAATTTATTTGCAAATTCCAAAGATCTTTCTATTGGTGTTATCATACCTTGCGATATGTAATGGCCTAGAAATCTGATCTTAGTTTGAAATAAAGACATCTTTGTTTTTGAGATGACAAGGCCATTTTTTCTTGCAACATAATAAAACGTCTTTAGATGTTTGAAATGTTCATCAAGAGAATTTGAAAATATTAAAATATATATCATCAATATAGACAATGCAAAATTTTGAATATTCAGAAATTATGTCATTCATGATTCTTTGAAATTCGGAAAGGTGCATTTTTTAAGCCAAATGGCATTACATTCCACTGGTATTCACCAAAAGGGACTGTAAATGCTGTTTTATAATGATCGGTTTCAGAGATTTGAATTTGCCAAAATCTTGATTTAAGATCAAAATTTGAAAATATGTGGGTAGAATAAAGCTTTTGAAGTAAATCTTTTTTATTTGGTATTGGATATCTAATCCATTTTAAGGCAGTGTTTAAAGGTTTGTAATTAATTACTAACCTAAGAGTGCCTCTCTTTATTTCAGAATTTTTATTTACATAAAAAGCAACACACGACTAAGGTGATCTTGATTTTGAAATTAGGCCTTTGTTTAAAAGATCCAAAATTTCTTTTCTACAATGTTTTTCTAATTCAGAGTTCATTTGTATGGGACGAGCCTTAGTGGGAATTTCTTTCTCATTGAAATTTCCCTCGTATGGCAAATCAACAATGTGTTGTTTGCGATCCCAAAAGGCTGTTGGTAAATCTGAACATATTTCCTTTTCAAATAGTCTATCTAGATTTGAAATTTTTTCTTTTACTTCTTTTGTATTTAAAGCTTCTTTTGTATTTTTTTTGTAGTAAAAACTCCGATTTTAAATTTTTCAAATGGAATGTTTTACTATGTATTAAAGAGTTTAAAATTTTTTTCTTATATTGAGAAAGCTTTTATTAGATTTAGGCTTCGCTTTTTTGGTGTTTCAAGAAATTGAAAAGAGAGTTTTTTCTTTTGGTTTTTGAAAGAAATTGAATGATCCATGTCTTTGTATGGTGTGATAAAGTTTATGAAGGGAGTTCCTAAAATGACGTTTTGGTATATATCATCTGTAAGGACAAATACAGTTTTGAAAAAAATATTATCTTTTAAAACTGAAGCTTCTGCCTTAGATGTTATACGAAGTTTATAATTATTAGCAGCATAATTTTTCTCGTGTTTCTAGATGAAAACATTTTGGGACAAGCCCAGACTTGATGCAGTTAAGATCGGCTCTTGTATCAAACAGAGCGATCGTGTCAATTTTGTAATTTTCAGAAAAAACAAGTGTGACTCTTATTTTATATTTTCGAGAGGTGATTTCTCTTAGGACACAAAGGAAATCACTAGGGGCGGAATCTAGAGATTGTATTTGTTCTTTTAGATTAAGATCATCTTCTATGTTATTTAGGTCATCATTGTCTTTTTCCTCAGAACTAGAATCATGATTCTCTTTGATAGAAGATAGAATCGAGTGAAAATACTCGGAATCTCTCTTTTGTTTTTCTTTAAGGGTTTTGAGATCGTTTTTTACTTCTTTGATTTCTATCCTAAGATCTTGTATCGTTTTTTTAGAACTATCTTTCTTTCTTTTGTTAAGAATGGTAGTTAGGTCATAAGATGATTTGGAAGATGTTGGACCATTAGATTTTAACGGGTTTTCAGAGGGTTTTACCTCTTTTTCATTTAGAGAAGAAATGATTGTTTCTAGGAATTTTTGTTTTATTTGAAGATTTGAAATGGGGTCTAGGATTTCAAGCTGGAATTCTTGATCTTTTGTAAGAACGTTTATTTTCTTTTCATCAGATCCTGAGCCAGATGATGAGTTTTTCAGTTCATCAACTTGTAAGGCTTTTTCAGATGATAGTGATGAATCAGAATCATAAGATGATGATGAATGATCAAGCAAGACATTTGAAATTTTACTTGAAAGTTCTTCTCCAAGCCCGATTTCTTGGATTTTTCCGTTAAAACGGCATAATTTTGAAGTGTGACCTTTTTTATTACATTTGAAGCATGTGAGATTTTTATAGAATGGTTTGTTGGTTGGGGTTTCTTTTGGAGTATACTTCTTGGAGTATGATTTTTCACGAGGCTTTTGCCAAGAGTTTTCGCAAGGTCTATGGTTTTTATAGTTTCTAGAGTATTTTCTAGGCTTATTCTTAGAGTAGTAAGAATTATTGCAATCTCCTATGCAAGATTTATTACTTTTGCTAGGGTCAATTTCGAATTGTTTACAAAAGGAACCTAATTCAACTGTTGTTCTTTTGAGTTCCCATTTAAGATGTTTTTGGAGTTTTAGATCTTGAGACCTTCTTGTTGAACAATACTGATCAACTCTCCATATGTGAAATCATCATAATATATTATTTGGGTTCCAGTGGAATCTCTAATTTTATTTCTAACCTTTTCTCCTAGAAGGGTGGGGAGTTCTGCGAGGAACTTTTCTTTCCAAAAAGGTTGGTTTGAATTTTGACGGAGTAAAACTTGATAGTGAACTTTTTACGGTTCGCACAATTAACCCATTGTGCACAATACCACAATCAAATGGTATGTCATTGTAGCACTTAGGGATCGAATCCACAAGGAGGCACGAGAACAACACACAGAGAATACGAGACACTTCTTAATCTAAGCTAATCAAATAAAAGTTTTCTAATGATCCTAATCAATTTAAAGACAAGATAATAAATAACCAAGCATATAACAAAGATAATGAAAAGACTAACAAGTTTTGAACTAAAACGTAACAAAAACAATTTAAAAAAGAATAAGCAAACGAACTTCGGGTAATGATAATCCCATATTTTACATCTTTTAGCATGCATATTATTTGGTGTTTTGTGTCTCATGCATGTGTCTTGCATAGTTTTTATAGCATTTTGGAATTTATTAGAGTATAAGGTGTTTGCATTAGGTCCTAGTGAGTTTTGCATGCATTTGGAGTGTTTTTAGGTGTTTTGGAGACAATTGATGGTGTTTGGAGTTATGGAGCATGGTAGAATGCAAAGCTCATCCGAGATGCCGGAAAGATGTGTCTGAACGAAGGCCTTCCGATCTGAATCAGCCTCAACAGTCTTCATAGGAACTGTAGAGGAGTGAGTCATCTGTCTACGGGAGTTAGAATCAGTCCATTTGGTTAAGAAGTTATCGCGGATTTACTGAAGACTATTCGGTTCGGAAGCAAGAGAGCGGTTAAAGACGTTTTGGGAGTTTTTGAGCATTCACATCGATGCAACAAAGTGATGCAACAAATGGATACAACATCAGGGAGCTTAGCCTCGCTCAAGACCCCATTTACATCGATGCAACAAATCAATGCTCAGCTTCAGGGGAATTCACATCGATGCAACAAAGTGATGCAACAAATCGATGCAGCCAAAGTGTCTCAACGATCAGGCCAAATGAAGAGCTTCCCATACCCAGTTTAATCTGATGTCTTCATGAAACTTGTAGAGGAGTGAATCAGATGTACACAGGAGTTTGAATCACATCATTTGGACCTCTGGATCGGATTTTATGGCCAAGACACTGAAGCATGATCTGCCTGGCCGAGAAGAGATGACATCGTCCAAAGAACCGGTAAAACGAAGTTCTTCCGATCATATTCAGCATCTCCGACCTTAATGAAAGTTGTAGAGGGAAGAGTTAGCTGTGCACACAAGCAAATATCATGTCATTTGGACATCAGGATAGGGAGATGCCTCGAATTTATCAAAAACGCATCCAAGATCCGACCGGGTCAATACCCGGTTTGTTCCGGGTTGACCCGGTTCGCCCATTTTCATTTATAAACAAAAAAACCCTAATTTTCATTTAAAGTTTCCTTTTCTCTAGAGTTGGGTTTTATCCCAAACTCTTTCTAAGATGATTTTGGATGGATCTACATCATTCATGCCACTATAGTGAAGAATTCTTCAACCTATCTTTATATTATCTCTATTTAATTCTTGTTTTATATTATTATGTCTCTTTCTCTTGTGTTCTTCATCTTTAGGCTTTAGAACCTTTTTGTTGGATTTTGGTTTGCTTGATTTTTGATGCTTGATGATTGATTCTTGATGCGTATGTTCTTAATCCTTGCTTTCCTTTCTTTCTAAGTGATCCTAGTGCTAGATTGGGCTTGAGAGAGTCAATCTAGATCATAGGGAAAATCATGCACACCAAGTGTTTGATGATATTCCCCTAGGAGCTTAGTAAGAGATAAACATTCTTAACCTATGAAAGTAGTTGCTTAAGGTGTTTATTGGTTGATTTGAATGTTGATCTAAATGCTTGCTAATCATTTTATCACAAATGAGAGTTTGATCTTGATTAAGTGATTAGCAAAGTGATTAGTGCCTTGAGAGAGGATTAGTCATAATTAGTGATCTTAACCTAAGGATTAGCATTGATTGTGTGTTAGGCATCGTTAGTCAATTGTCTTGATGATTATATGATGATGATTTAGGTTGATCTTTGTTAGGTCCTTCACTTAGGTTGGTTCTCAATGCTAGATTTGATGAGATAAACCAAAATCTAGAACTACACCTAGATTAGGTAGTTCTAGTTGGCGTGACAAACCAATCTAGAGCTACACCTTAGGATTTTAGGTCTCATCCCATGCATTAGGGCGAGATTCGAGTAAACGGTGTTAGTGCTAGATTAGATTTATTCATTCGAGTCTTGAACTTAGGCATTTCACTCCTAGCCGGAGTTTAAATGAATTGCTTGAAACAAATCTTTTGTGAGCTTTTGGTGCCTAGCCAACGATAGTTGATGTCTAGGTGATTACTGAACTAAGTGGGATTGGAGGTCAATGCTTGTTAATCACCCTATCACAAACGACGGTTTGTTCTTGATTTGGTGATTAACAAAGTGATTAGTGGTACGATGGTGGATTAGTCAAAATTATGAATCCCATGTTCTAGGATAGTGTTCAATGCAATCTTAGACATCATTGTTTGCTCATTAATCATCTTCTTGATAGTTCATTCCATGATCCAACACTTATATCTTTGTTTTTTTTCTTGCATTTGTTTCCTTAGTTTAAAAAAAACATAAAAACCCAAAAACATTGCTCTAGCTTAGGAAGTTTCATGCATTCCTAGTGTATTGATCTTAACCTCTTCGGTTCGATCCTCAAATACTACAATGATATGAGTGGACTTGAGGTATTGATTTAGAGACTAAAAAGTCTATCTATCAGGTAATGGTAATCGACTTGGACATTCTCTAGCTAAATAGCCATTAAACACCCTAGACATCCATTTCCATAGGCTAGGAATGTAAAACACTTGCTAAGTTTGGTTGAGGAATTTCATCGAACACCTTCCGGGCGTGAAATTCCTTAAGTTCTAAATCAACTATGTCAAGGCTAATCTAGCATTAATCACACCTAACAAGTAAGGATTCTTCATAAACTAAGTCCTAAGCATCATGATTTAGCAAGAAAACATCTTAATCTACCATACCCAAAGTTCTAAAGAAACTACTCACAAACCATGATAATCTCAGCAAATCCTATGTAGGAGGTGTTTAGATTCATGGTTAGATGATTAGAAATAGATAGATAGATGGAAACAAACAAGAACTTTCATAAAAACACCAAGAATCTCTTAAAAACTCCAAACTCTCTCTAAGAAGAGTGTTTTTGACAAGTTAAAATGAGATATATCCACAAATAACAAGGTTTTTGGCTAAATATCAAAGTGGGTCGGAGGTCATATCGGCCTACACTTGCCCGATGCAGCTGGCCGATGTGAATTTCTGGTTTTGCTCCGTTTGCAGGTCTGACAGATATGCGCTTGATAAAGTTGTCGTATCTCTTGAACCACTGGTCAGAATGACCTAAAACCACCTCCAAACGAAAGCTAACTCAATTATCTACAACTTTCTCGAAGATCGCCGAAGCTAAATCTAAATGAAAACCCTTCATCCGGCACGATCTTGTAGTCACCTAGGACGGACTCTACATTTTTGCTTCTAAGGAATTCATATCGGCCTACACTTGCCCGATGCAGCTGGCCGATGTGAGACTCTGATTTTTTTCCTGTTTTCCACCTTCCATATCGGGCTGCTGCATCGGCCAGATGCAACCCGATATGAAGAGTCCGAAGCAACTTCGTTTGAGCGCCAGATTGGACCGTCGTCACGGAAATTGGCATAACTCATGATCGCACCGTTGGAATTGCCTCAAATCACTTCCAGATGAAAGCTAATCCATTGATCTATCTCGTGTTAATATATGAGCTCATCCCATGCCAAACTTATGACGTCTCAACCTGATCCTGCATCTTTGTATTCCGAAATGAACTTTTTGATGGCTATCTTCGCTCCTCCAACTCCTATGACTCCAAGAACACCTGAAAATGGCTCAAACAGGCCAAAAAGAATGCAAAGATAACCTAGGACATCTAAAATGCAATGAGACTCAAGTTGGACCTAAATGCATGAAAATATCCCAAAACTATACAAAGTGGAACTAAAAACCTATGAAACTAAACCTTAAAAACATGTAAAATATGGTGTTATCAACTCCCCCGGACTTGCCTTTTGCTTGTCCGCAAGCAAACAAACAAGAACAAGTCGAAGAAGAGGTTGGAATGCGGGAGATCATATCCGAGAATATTAACAAAAGAATTCAAATAAATGCCCTTGCAAGTAATTATATGATGCACGAACAACCTCTACTTCAAAAGATTTAGCCATACTCGTTGCTATACGAATTGAGTATAAGCCTTAGCATCTACAAGCAATCATATCCTCTAACTCTTTAACATTCATTAAGTACAATTGTGAATCATGCTTAATAAAAATCAAGTGAACTCATTTGGCTTAGGGAAAAGGTTTTGAGATGAAAATAATCTCAATCATGTGGGTATTCCAATGCAATGAGATCTCTCACGAAAGAATGAACTTTGGCAAAATGCTAAGAGTAAAGAACAATTGATGCGTACAAGGATGACATCCGTCTACCCAATGCCCCAATATGAACTCCACTCCTATTTCTAGACCCATCAATATCCATTCTAAACTACCCATATCACAAGGCATTTTGCCTTCTTAAACCACATTTCTTTTCTAACTTAGGGGATTCTTTTCTTCTTCTCTTTCAACAAATGGATTGGCTCTTCATCTTTTTCTTTCAGCTCTTTTTCACTTTCATAACTAGTCTCTCAATCATCATTTAGATGCCTTAGCCATATATTTTTTTTTCTTTTCTTTTAGCTCTTTCTTTCTTTTACACACATAGAGACTTATACTTTCAACACCTAGAGTTATTCCACATTTTCATGCCAACCAATCCAAACTTTTTACTTTCCCCTATCCTTTTTCCCAATCTTTTTCTTTCTCCACACTTTCTTTTCTTTACATCAACACCCAAATCACCAACCTATCTATCAACTCCTAGTCGTTCCAAACTCAACACTTTTTGCTAAGTTCATTCAAAATTAGGCCTCACGACACACATAAGAGATGAAGGCTTGAAGGAAAGGCTTAGTTAAGGGTGTGGTTAACCGTCCAAATATGGGAATCAGCTATTTGAGCTAACAAGAGAGTGGTAAAAAGGGGAAAGATAGCTCAAATATGTATATGACATCCATGAGTTCAACTTTTCAATGTACAAGCATGATAATTTCAAGTCAAGATTAGAGTTCATGTAGATAGAGTTAGATTCAATCCAAAGCATGCTTCAACCAAGACAATAACATTCAAACCGCAAGATCAAAGCATGGATCATCCTTAACTTCGTGATCGCTCAAATGCATCAAAGAAATCCTAACGAGAGCATTAATTCAAACTCTTAAGTCTATATTCTACATGGATAATTCTCCCAATGCAAGTGAATGCAAACCTATATGCATCTAGACTCAATCTTAAACATGCAAAATGCAACTAAATTTTTTTTTTTATGGTTTTTATATGCACTTATATGAATGAATGAGACTCAAAGATGGAAAAATAAAAATAAGATCACAAAACACAAGATCAAAAGACACAAATCCCTCCCCCGAACTTGAATTGCAACGTCTCTGTGCAACAAAAGTCAAAGAGAAGGTAAAAATATGCAAAAAGTATGTACAATGAAATGGAGTTTGGATCATACATTTGGATTGGAGAGGGGTGTGACGTGCTGTAGCTCTACCCATTCATGTATTAAGCACCACGACCTTGGACCCAAGAAAACTATAAACATCAAAGGCCTACACTTGCCCGATGCAGCTGGCCGATGTGTGATATGCTCAATTTAATACCCTAAATAGTACTAAAGCAGTTGCTGCAGTAAATCAGGGGTCGAACACAAGAACTCAAGATTTCACCCAATAGATTGTATAGATTCGAAACACGCTAAATCAATAGATGTAATTGAAAACAAGATTGCAAGTAAAAGTGTTGTAAATTCAGTTGGAGGCAGATAGGTTCAGGGTATTTCTCAGGAAATCAATGAATGCAGCTAAATTAACTAACAGGATTCAGATTAAGCACGGTTCTAGAACTCAAATCACTAAAATATAATTAACCAACTCTCGTTGCGAAAACTATCTAAACCTAAATCCTAGGAATTCCAAATCTCTTTGCGAATCCTAAAGTCTAAATCAGCTTTAAAGTTCATGTTTGATATGTTCACAAATCAATTAGACCAAATCTCTTTGCGAATAATCAATTTGCTCACCTAGGTTCTATCAGGTAATTAATCGCACTCTCGTGCCTAATCAATTATCCTAAGATCTAAGTTC
>PKML01037483.1:10697-27766 GCA_002933935.1 Eutrema yunnanense
AGCATCGATCGATACCCCCTGGTATCGATCGATACCCATCGCAGCAAGACACGACCCGCGAGTTTTCCAAGACTTGAAGAATTGCAAAAGTGCCCAGAAGTCTTTAATAATTACAAGAAGATCCCAAGTCGTGTTTTAGGTTATAAATAGGATTTTACAGCCACCTGTTTAGGCTATGCTTTTTATACTTTGATTTTACTTTGGTTGAGAGAAACAAGTCTGAATCTCCCTTCGTCCGAGATCAGATCTCTAAACCATTCTTTATATTCTATTGATGATTTATTCAAACATGTTGATTGTTTCATTCTCCATGTCTGAGTAGATCCAATTTAGGTTTAGGGTTTTCTCATAAAGGATTTCTCTGAATGCTAGGTTAATTATCTGTTTAGGATTCACCATCTGAATTAGTTCTTCGCCTTAGGTTGTGTTCAAAGCTAATTCTAGGTTGACGAATCTGGAACTTAGATCTTAGGATAATTGATTAGGCACGACAGTGCGATTAATTACCTGATAGAACCTAGGTGAGCAAAATGATTATTCGCAAAGAGATTTGGTTTAATTGATTTGTGAACATATCAAACCTGAACTTTAAAGCTGACTTAGACTTTAGGATTCGCAAAGAGATTTGGAATTCCTAGGATTTAGGTTTAGATATATTTCGCAACGACAGTTGGTTAGCTATATTTTAGTGATTTGAGTTCAAGAACCGCGCTAAATCTGAATCTTGTTAGTTAGTTTATCTGCATTCATTGATTTCCTGAGAAAAACCCTGGGCCTATATTCTCCCAATTGATTTACAACTCTTTTAATTTCTGCACTGCTTTCAATTACATCTCTTGGCTTAGCTTAATTCGATACTATATAATCTATTGTGTGAACTCTGTGAGTCTTTGTGGTTCGACCCCTAGCTATATTACAACTACTGCTTTAGTACTGTTAGGGTATTAAATTGAGCATATCAGGAATCCTTCGTACCATCTTCTCAAAGCCAAGCTGCTGCTTTGGAGAAATGGGGTCTTTGAGATGTCTAGGTAGATCAGGAAATGGCATCTTAGGCTTGTAAACATTTTCTTCAATCAAATCAGGTGTCTTCACAATTTCTGGCTTGGTCTGCGAGTGGTATCGACCGACACCAGGTAGGGTATCGATCGATACTCGGGGTTCTGAAACGTCTCGAGAAAGGATTTGGACTGTGTCCATCGATACTCGGTGGTGTCGATCGATGCTTTCGCTCTGGAATCGTCGCTGACAGAACTTTGGACGTGTGTTGATCGATACAAGGGAGTATTGGTCGACACATGAGTGGTATTCGAAATCTCATTGTTTTCCTCGGTCAGACTAACGATAATCTCTGCTATTTGAGTTTCCTGCATCTTCTGATGAATACTGAGAGACTCAATTTTTCCATTCAGATCTGTGTACATAGCGTCCATCTTCCCATTGAGGTCTACTGTCATCTTCTGCTGTCCCTGAAGAATCTGTTCAAGCATAGACTCAAACTTGCTCTCAGAAGTTCTGGGTGGTGTGGGTGGGCGTTGATACCTTTGGTCTTGAAATCCATCTCCACCAACGTAGTTAACATGTTCCACTCCATCCTTTTGGGCAAGATGAACAGACTTCTGCTGCTTGCTCATCAACAAATCTAACTTAGCATTCACTTCAGCAATCTGACTGCAATCCAAGTTACCAGCTTGCTTCTTGCGTTCCATGTCTGCATTCTTGGAACTATTGCTAGAAACCAAGTTCTCAATAAGCATATAGGCATCGTCAGGATACCTCGTGTAGAATTTTCCATTGCTCGCAGCATCTATAGCCATCTGATACCTCCAATCGACTCCTCTGTAAAAAGTACCCAGCATCTGAACCTGAGTGAAACCATGGTGCGGGCAATCTCTCTGATATGACTTGAAACGAATCCAAGCAACCTTGAGTGCCTCAGTCGGTCCTTCAGAGAACTGAGAAATGTGAGATCCTCGGATCGTGCATCATCATATAAGTTGTTCAGGAAGGCAGTCTTAGTTTATTCCCAAGTAGTCAGTGATCCAGGAGGTAACTGCTTCAGACAGTTGGTCGCATCTCCACCAAGAGAGTATGGAAAGAGCTTGCAGAAAAGGTAGTCATAGGACACTCCATTGCTCTTGATGCTTGTAACCAGATCCTCAAACCTCTCAATGTGATCCATAGGGTGTTCATGAGGAAAACCATGAAAAAGATGCTGACTCACAAGAGTGAAGTATGCAGGTTTCAGCTCAAAGTCATTCCTCTGAAAAGGTGGAGGACGAATCGCTGATTGATTGGCATAAAACTGATCAGGCCTGTTGTACTCACCAATCGTCCTACCGCGAGCAGCCACAGCATTTCCTGCAGTCGCGTTCCCAGCGATATTCCCAGTGACAACAGGAGCAGGTAGAATGATGTTCCCCTCTCCATCCAGACGTTGTCCTATATCGTTGCACAACTGACCCTCTTGATCTCTCAAAGCTCCAGCAGCATCATGAATCAAAATCATCGTGTTGTTCATCTCTGCTAGCTTCTTTGCTTTCATGTTTGCACGTTCCAAATTCACACCTGAAACACACTAGGCAAAGCACGTAAGTAACGAAAAACACGTTGAGTATCGACCGACACTGTGTGGTGTCGATCGATATCAACAAAAAGAAGACGACGAGTATCGATCGATACCGACGAGCTTAGTCGAAATTCTCAGACTAAAATCTAATGGCGAATTGAGTCCCCCGCAACGGCGCCAAATTTGATATGCTCAAATTAATACCCTAAAAGTACTAAGCAGTAGTTGCAGTAAAGTAGGGGTCGAACACAAGGACTCACAGAAACACACAATAGATTATATATATGAGAATTAAGCTAAACCAAAAGATATAATTGAAAGCAATGCGTAAATTAAACAAGTTGTAATTCAATTAGGAGGAAGATAGGTTCAGGGTATTTCTCAGGAAATCAATGAATGCAGATAAACTAACTAGTCAGGATTCAGATTTAGCGCGGTTCTTGAACTCAAATCACTAAGGTATAATTAACCAACTGTCGTTGCGAAAACTATCTAAATCTAAATCCTAGGAATTCCAAATCTCTTTGCGAATCCTAAAGTCTAAATCAGCTTTTAAATTAGCTTTGATTTGTTCACAAAACAACAAAACCAAATCTCTTTGCGAATAGTTATTTTGCTCACCTAAGGTTCTATCATGTAATTAATCGCACTGTCGTGCCTAATCAATTATCCTAAGATCTAAATTCCAGATTCGTCAACCTAGAATTAGCTTTGAACACAACCTAAGGTGAAGAACTAATTCAGATAGTGAATCCTAATAACTAATCAACATAGCTTTCAAAGCTAACCCTTATGAGAACCCTGAACCTAAAGTGGATCTACTCAAACATGGAGATTGAAAACGACATGATTGAATAGGACATCAAAAAAAACAATAGAAAACAGGAGTTCAGAGTTGTCTCTCCAAAAACCAAAGTAAAATAAAGCGTAGCCATAAAAGTGGCTGTAAAATCCTATTAAATAACCTAAATCACGTTTTGGGGCTTCTTATAAATAATAAAGTCTTCTTGGGCAATTCTGCAATTCTTCAACTCTTCGAAAAGTTGCGGGTCGTGTCTGCTGCGATGGGTATCAGTCGATACTAGGCAGTATCGATCGATACTGATGCTTCAAATCGGATACTCAGCAATACGAACTTCTGCTTTGCTCCAGAATGCTCCAATATCTCCAATTATGCTCCAAACGTGCTAAAACCTGTAAAATACTCTAAAAGACTCCAAAATACTAGAAATACTCTATAAAACGTACTTATATCATAGCCTAAAAGGGGTAAAAACCATGATATATCATATCCCGGGCAGTGTTATCTCTGGTTTACATGACTTCGACGACGTATTTCCCGAAGACAACCTAAGCGGTTTGCCACCAGTCCGGGGGATTGAACATCAAATTGACTTTGTACCGGGGGCGGCTCTCCCAAACCGACCAGCATACAGGACTAATCCGGTGGAGACTAAGGAACTACAGCGACAAGTCATCGAGCTTATGGAGAAAGGTCATATCCGCGAAAGTATGAGCCCGTGTGCTGTACCCGTCCTATGATATGCTCAAATTAATACCCTATTTAGATACTAAAGCAGTTGTTATAGTATAGCTAGGGGTCGAACACAAGGACTCACAGAAACACACAATAGATTATATATATGAGAATTAAGCTAAACCAAAAGATATAATTGAAAGCAATGCGTAAATTAAACAAGTTGTAATTCAATTGGGAGGAAGATAGGTTCAGGGTATTTCTCAGGAAATCAATGAATGCAGATAAACTAACTAACATGATTCAGATTTAGCGCGGTTCTTGAACTCAAATCACTAAAGTATAGCTAACCAACTCTCGTTGCGAAAGCTATCGAAATCTAAATCCTAGGAATTCCAAATCTCTTTGCGAATCCTAAAGTCTAAATCAGCTTTTAAATCAAGTTTGATATATTCACAAAACAACTAAAACAAATCTCTTTGCGAATAGTTATTTTTCTCACCTTAGGTTCTATCAGGTAATTAATCGCACTCTCGCGCCTAATCAATTATCCTAAGATCTAAGTTCTAGGTGATCAATCCAGAATTAGCTTTGTAATCAACCTATGGTGAAGAACTAATTCAGATAATGAATCCTAATAATAAATCAATCAATCATTCAGAAAAAACCCTATTGAGAACCTTGAACCTAACATGGGATCAACTCATACATGGAGAATGAAACAATCAACATAACTGAATAAATCATCAATAGAATAAAATAAGAGTAGAATGAAACAGGGGTTCGAAATCTTCCCTCAGACGAACAGAGTTCAGACTTGTCTCCCCTCTCTCAGAAATCCTCAAGAACAATGTAATAAAAATCACACAGCCAAAGTGGCTGTAAAACCTAGTTTAATAGTCTAAACACGAATTGTGGTCTTCTTGTAAATATTAAAGTCTTCTGGGCAAGCTCTGCAATTCTTCAAACTTCATTAAAAGTCGCGACTTGTGATCTCCTTGACAGGTGTCGATCGATACCAAGGGGTATCGATCGATGCTTGACGCTTCGATCAGGTACTTATTCGCCAGACATCAGTTTTTGCTCCATAATGCTCCATAAACATCCAATATTTCCAATAATGATCCGAATATGCTAAAAACTGTAAAAGACTCTATAATAGTATAAAGACTCGATAAAACAAACTTATATCATGGCTTAAACAGGGTAAAAATCATGATATATCAACTCTTCCAGACTTAGCCTTTGCTTGCCCTCAAGCAAATAGAAGACTAAACCAGAGAAAGAGGTTTAAAAACGTAGAGACTCACCTGTTCTTGAAACGTGGAAATGACCAATTTCCCAAGCACCCAAATGTCATCTAACCAGCTTTTGATCTAAGCACCATGTACTTCTCCGTAAACATTCGCAGTTCCCCAGACTACACACATTATTTCGCAGCATCGTTCAATCAAGCCATCCTCGCCAGTTTCATTGCTGTGAATTAGTGTCAAGAACCTTCTAGATTCTTTCCCATACAATATCATGACAAGGAACCACCCTTTTCACACTTTTTGGTATCATTTCTCTCCCCCAGACTTATTTATTATTATGTTCTCTCTTTTGTTTTTAGCTTTGCAAATACAAATCAAGGTATGAGACGCGAGTATTGATGGTGTTTGCCACCAAATCCCCGGTTCTTCCCTCTCAACGTATCAAAGGATGTAGGCAAATAATGGCATCATAGGAAAATCCTAGCCTCGCTTCCATTCCTCTATGTGATCATTCCCTCTTGAGTAGAATAATGGGATCGGTGGAAATTTTCCTAACCCTCTACTCAGAAGAAAATCATTTCATCTTATAAATGCACCTATTAATTAACTTGTAATAGGGAGAGAAATACCGTTATTTTAAAACACATGGGTTCCTTTGTCAGATACGAATGAGGAATCAAGCTATATAGATACTAACCGCATTAATGAAGTGCAAAAATTTGGCTCAGGCTTTAAGAAACTTTGCTGGAAACATGAGTGTCTTCTGGTTAACTGGTCAGCCTTTGGATTTTTCATTAGTCGATCTAGAACTGATTTTGTAACAATGGTCACTTAGAAGCAAGGTCAGATCAATTGATTTAAGAAAAAGATCTTAGTCTCAGACAAAGTTTTGACTCAATAAAACAACGAATGACACAAAAACAGACTGACTATAAGAAAAACAAAAACAAAGTAAGCGACTACCTCCCCCGGACTTAAACAATACTGTCCCCAGTGTTATCTAACCTAGATTTGGTGAAATAAAACAAATGAATCAAATGGATTTGTGAAAACCAGAAACCGTACCTTCGCTGGGTATCGATCGATACTGGTAGGTATCGATCGATACCAGCCGTATGTCGACACCCTGATTGAAAATCAGTGGTGTCGAGTTGCTTAACCAGAGAAAGCATTCCATTGTGTTAGATGTTAGCACTGTTAGGAACACTCAAAAACAGGTTAAAAGCAACATGGTAGATCGAACATAAATCCAAAGAAGTTCAAATGCATAAACAAATACTGACATAAGTTCAACATAAAAGAACAAAAAAAGAAAAAAAAGAAAAAAAAGAAAGAAAAATACAATCGTGAAAATAGATAGAAGGGTTACTAATCCTCCTCAGTGGCGTCACAGTCATCACCAGCAGTTCCAGATGGTCCAACGTCAGTGGGTGTGCGCGGTGAACGTGGTGAAACAGGACGATGAGACGAAGGACCAGCATGCGTGTCAGTCATGCAGCGGCAGCGAGCGATAGCGGTCCGGATCGTCTGCAGACTCGTGACTACGTATCGCTGAAAAGGGTCCATCTCCATCTCAGGTAGTGGAGGAAGAGAAAACGCAGCAGCGAATGGAGGTGGCTCGCGTTGCGGTTGACCCCCAGCAGGGTCAGATGCGGGTGGTAGTGCTCCAGTAGCTGAGCCTCGCCGTTGTGTAACCGGTGCAGGCTCCATGTCAGCAGGAGCATGTGTGAAAAGCAACTGAGTAGGGTCACCGCCTATGTCTGTCAGATCGGTGTTGGGGAACTGAACTAGATGGTCCCCAACAGAAGTGTTGAAAACCCAACGTTTGAACGGCTTCAGCCAACGTAAATGCTCCAAGTGCGCTTCGTCCATGAGCTCGCGGGAAGTCACGATTGAACAACTAGTGCTGCTGATCCCTAAATGCAAAAAAATGGGAGTGAGAAGACTGCCCACCGTCTCGGTCTTCGATCGGCCTGTAGTCCTAGAAGTCTTGCCGCATCCGGTGAAAGGCTTAACCTTCAGCGACTCCAAATGGTGCGCAAAGACAGCACAAAAGTTGACCGCGAGGTCCATCTCAGGCCACTCATATGCCTCATCAGAAATAAGGTCTCGAATCCCAATTGATAGAACAATCAGCTCAGCAACTCTCATCTTGTTCGGTTCCATCTTACACAACAGAGTGTTGCTCAGGATCCTCACAAGGCAGCGCATGACAGGATGGCGCACATCCATTTGTGTAGTGGTCTTGCTGTCATAGGCTCCATGCCCAAAGTGAAACCAGAACGCCTCAACATCCATGAACTTGTGCGGAAATTCGCACCTAGAGAAATCCTTGTGAAACCCATATATGTCGCAGAGCTCCTAGAAGGATATCCTATATCGCACACCGCGAATCAGAAAAGTCAGAACACCTTGCTGTGCGGTTACCGGAGGCTCACCGGTGTAGTAGACGCGAACAGAGGCAAGGAACTGGCGAACCAAATCGGGGTACATGTCGTACTGCCGCGTAGGCATCGTCCCCAATCCATCCAGCTCCTTGTCAAAACCTAGATGCCGCATAGTGTGCGTATCAGCAAACCGAGTCGGGCGCACATCAACCGACTGCCATGCGTTGTAGAAGATCGAATCGTAATCGTCCCATTCCTCGGAAATAGGCATATCGGTGCAAGCTTTGCTCTCCATGATCTCCTTGTCTGTCCCCTCGAAATCACCTCTCAAACGTATCTTGGCCTTCTCACTGATTTTAGGCCAAGGAAAATGAATTGTTGTGAGAGGAGGCAATGGCGATGAAGGCGTAGGAGCTTCAGACGGTGCGTCACGTAAGCTGTTACCAAAAACCGTGGTGAAGTCGGTGGAGTTGGCGGTCTGAACCTTGTAGTGGTCCTGGGTAAGACAGGCGATAACTGATCCTGGTATCCAAATCCCGTTGCGAAAGAATTCAACTCGAGCACCTAACTGGTATGCTTTCCCTGGTGGGTTAGAGCTGGATGCGGTATCAGTGCGTGTTCTCTTTCACGTAGACATCTGCATCATTAACAAACACGAAACATGGCATAAATCCAGCATCTCTCTCAAGCACAACAATTTCGGTCAAGTAAAACAATGAGCATCGACCGATACCACTTGGTATTGATCGATACTCACACAGGTATCGATCGATGCGTGAAGAACACAAATCTGAAAACTCTAAAAGTGTAATCCAAGGCTAATTAGGTGCAATGCAAGATTCGACCAAGCTTAGAACATACAAATCAAGTGGTAGTTATCCAGCAAAAGAAGTTCTAGAGACCTAAAAGTTGAAAATCAAACCGTGGGTTACGAGTTGAAAAGATTAGAAATCGTGTTTCATACCTTGTAGATCGCGAGAAAGAGTGAGAGAATAAGACAGAGGATGAAAATCCAAGCAGAATAGGCACAAAAATCACTCAAATCCGTTGAGAGACGAAGATTTGTGATTTTGAGAGAGAGAGGTCGGTATTTGTATCGAACGATGGAGGCGGTGGGAGAAGAAAGGAAAAACCGTAGGGTTTAAAGGAAACTTACCTGGCCGTGGAGTATCGATCGATACCCAGAGGTATCAATCGACACTTGTCATTTTGGGTCGACACTGATGCTCCTTTTTACGACACTTGGTATCGATCGACACTGACTGGTGTCGATCGATACTCCTCGTTGAAACCTGCTTCACGTTTGACGCAAGACACAAAACCAAAAATCAAAAACAAAGGAAAATAAAAACGTATGTACAAACTCACCGATGGGTTACCTCCCATCAAGCGCTTGTTTACAGTCACGAGCTTGACTTTACGGACGATCAGTCGGAAGGAAGTAGGGAACTCACTCCCATGCAAATCCCACAACTAGACACTTCCAAACTCAGAGTTTTGCGCAACATACGCTCAATAACCTCTTGCCCTTTCTCTTTCAGCTCTGGAGTTAGGATGATTCTGGCCTTAGAGAACGGTTTCGAGCGTCCCTTGCACTTCACTTTGTACTCGATCGAATCTCCATCGCACTTCTGAGGGGTTAAGGTGACATATGTAGCGCTCTCGACGCTTTTGTCCTTCACCTTCTTCTTTGCCTTAGTCTTTTTGATGACTTTCTTGGAAATGATAGGAGGATGATCTAGAGCTTCTATGACAGTTGGCACAGATCAACCATCAATGTTTCTAATGCACCAACGGGGATACAAGATATCTGTGTTGGAGCTTTTCTAGAAGGAATGGCTTCGTAGGAGACATCTTTGTCAATGTACGAGAATGAAATCTTCCTACTAGGTGTGTCCATAACTGCACCAGCAGTAGCCATGAACGGTCTTCCAAGAATCAAAAGTGTGCTAGACCTTGCATGCATCTCCACAACCTGAATATCAGTAGGAACCAGACAGTCTCCTACCTTAACCATCAAGTCATGGATTTGACCATATGGAATAGATGTGGAAGAGTTCGCGAAAGTGAGGGGTATCTGAGTAGATCGTATGTCATCGATCTCAAGCTTCTCTGCGAGTGCCTTTGAAATGACATTCACGCTAGACCCTGAATCAACTAGTGATTCCTTGATTTCAACTCCAGAGATGGAGCATGGAACTGAAAATTTCCCTAGGTCTTCCCTCTTAGTCAACCGCTTCAGTGGAGGCGGTGGACTTCTGACCTTGATGAAGAGTGCCTTGATCTCTTCCTCAGTTTCTCTGCAGTCTCGGAAGTGACTTAGCAGAGGGCGGCATTCTAGGGCTTCTTCAAAAGTATTTGTGAGTGGAATTCTTCGTACCATCTTCTCAAAGCCATGCAGCTGCTTTGGAGAAATATGATCTCTGAGGTGTTTAGGTGGTCGAGGATCTGGTTTCTTAGGTTTGTAGACACGTCTCTCAACCGTTTCTGGTTTCCTCGTGATCTCTGGTTCAGCATCCGAGGGGTATCGATCGATACTAACAGTGGTATCGATCGATACAGATGAGTCAGGTTCGGAATCATTTTCTTCAAAGTTTTTGAGATCTCATGCACTTCTCAAAGTGATGGCATTGACGTACTCCTTCTGTGCATGAGTCGCCTTTCCTTTGACAGTTGCTGCAGTCTGAGCTACTTGCGTTTCCAACATCTTCTGATGAGTATCGAGCGCCTCGATCCTTCCACTCAGATCCTTGTATACAGCATCTATCTTTCCGTTGAGATTCACTGTGAGTTGCTGTTGTCCTTGAATCAGCTGTTCGAACATACCCTAGATCTTGCTATCTGAGAGCTTAGCAGATACAGGCTGATAAGATGAATTCCCATAGTTCCTGACATACCCACTGTTCTGAAATGGTTTCTGGCCAAACTGATTCGACCCTCCCTGCTGCGAGTTGTTGTTGAATTGATTTCTCTGACCCTGAAAGGCAGAACCACCAATCTAGTTAACATCCTCTACTTCATCTTCGTTGAATACCTCTTCAGCAAAGTGAACAGCTTTATGTGTCTTGCCCATCAGTACACTATGCATAGAATCCAACTTAGCTTGAAAGTCAACGATTTGCGAACCATCCACGTTACCAGCTAGCCTTTTCCGCTCAAAATCTGCATTCTTGGTGCTATTGCTAGACGCCAAGTTCTCAATTAGGACATAGGCTTCATCAGGATACCTAGTGTTGAAATTTCCATTGCTTGAAGCATCCAAAGTCATTTGGTACCTCCAATCAAGTCCTCTAAAGAAAAATCCCATCAGCTGAACATCAGAGTATCCATTATGTGGACAGTCTCTCTGATATGACTTGAACCTCGTCCAAGCAGCCTTGTACGCCTTAGTCGGTCCTTGAGAGAATTGGGAGATCTTGTTCCTCAGATCCTCGGATCTTGCATCATCATAGAAATTGGTCAGGAAAGCATTCTTAGTTTCCTCCCAGCTAGTCAGCGATCCAGGAGGTAACTGTTTCAGCCAGTAGGTCGCTTCCCCACCAAGAGAGTATGGGAAAAGCTTGCAGAAAAGGTAGTCATAAGACACTCCATTGCTCTTGATGCTAGTGACCAAGTCCTCGAACCTCTCAATATGGTCCATAGGGTGCTCGCTGGAAAGACCATGAAAAAGGTGCTGTCCCACAAGAGTGTAATATGCAGGTTTCAGCTCAAAGTCATTACTTGGAAAAGCGGGAGGACGGATCGCAGAGCGATTTGCGTAGAACTGGTCAGGTCTGTTGCACTCACCAATCGTCCTACCTCGATTAACCACAGCGTTCTCAGCATTCACTGCGTTCGCGTTCCCAGCGGCATTCTCAGTGACAACGGGAGCAGGTGGAATGATGTTCTCCTCTCCACCCAGACGTTGTCCTCTCTCATTGCACAAACAACCCTCTAGGTCCCTGTAGGCACCAGCCTCATCTCGAACCAACTCTACTTGATTGTTGTTCATAGCTGCAGGTTTCTTTGTCCTTCTGTTTGTGTGTTCCACAAGTGCTAGTTGCTCCAATGACACTTAAACTAGCTGAGTGCTCTTGTACTTTCTGGTTTCACGACTAGGCATGCACCTGAAAACAAGAGTCAAAAACGTTAGTAACTTGTAACACGATGAGTATCGATCGATACCAAGTGATGTCGATCGATATCAACAAAAGAGAACGGCGAGTATCGACCGATACCGACGAACTTAGTCGAAATTCACAAACGTAATCTAATGGCGAATTGAGTCCCCGGCAACAGCGCCAAATTTTATATGCTCAAATTAATACCCTATTTAGATACTAAAGCAGTTATTATAGTATAGCTAGGGGTCGAACACAAGGACACACAGAGACACACAATAGATTATAGATGTGAGAATTACGCTAAGCAATCAATGGTATTGAAAACAGAATGTAAATTAAAACGGTTGTAAATTCAATTTGGGAGAGATAGGTTCAGGGTATTTCTCAGGAAATCAATGAATGCAGATAAACTAACTAACATGATTCAGATTTAGCGCAGTTCTTGAACTCAAATCACTAAAGTATAGCTAACCAACTCTCGTTGCGAAAGCTATCTAAATCTAAATCATAGGAATTCCAAATCTCTTTGCGAATACTAAAGTCTAAATCAGCTTTTAAATCAAGTTTGATATGTTCACAAAAAAACTAAACCAAATCTCTTTGCGAATAGTTATTTTGCTCACCTTAGGTTCTATCAGGTAATTAATCGCACTCTCGCGCCTAATCAATTATCCTAAGATCTAAGTTCTAGGTGATAAATCCAGAATTAACTTTGTAATCAACCTATGGTGAAGAACTAATTCAGATAATGAATCCTAATAATAAATCAATCTAGCATTCAGAGAAAACCCTATTGAGAACCCTGAACCTAACAAGGGATCTACTCATACATGGAGAATGAAATAATCAACATAACTGAATAAATAATCAATAGAATAAAATAAGAGTAGAATGAAACAGGGGTTCTAAATCTTCTCTCAGACGAACAGAGTTCTGACTTGTCTCCCCTCTTTCAGAAATCCTCAAGAACAATGTAATAAAAAGCACACAGCCAAAGTGGCTGTAAAACCTAGTTTAATAGTCTAAACACGAATTGGGGTCTTCTTGTAAATATTAAAGTCTTCTGGGCAAGCTCTGCAATTCTTCAAACTTCATTAAAAGTCGCGACTTGTGATCTCCTCAACGGGTGTCGATCGATACCAGGGGGTATCGATCGATGCTTGACGCTTCGATCAGGTACTTAGTCGCCAGACTTCAGTTTTTGCTCCATAATGCTCCATAAAGCTCCAATATTTTCAATAATGCTCCACATGAGCTAAAACCTGTAAAAGACTCTAAAAGACTCTATAATAGAATAAAGACTCGATAAAACGGACTTATATCATGGCTTAAACAGGGTAAAAACCATGATATATCATCCTACTTGTTCCAACGAAAGACGGAACATGGCAAATGTGTGTTGATTGTCGAGCCATCAACAACATTACGGTAAAGTATCGCCATCATATCCCTCGTTTAGATGACATGTTAAATGAATTGCATGGGTCTTGTGTATTCTCTAAGATAGATCTCAAAAGCGGTTATCATCAGATTAGGATGAAAGAGGGAGATGAGTGGAAAACAACCTTTAAAACTAAGCATGGATTGTACGAATGGTTAGTAATACCTTTTGGATTAACTAACGCACCTATTACATTTATGAGCTGATGAATCATGTGTTGAGATCGTTTATTGGGGTTTTTGTTGTGGTCTATTTCGATGACATATTAGTATATAGCAAGAACCTAGACGAGCATGTAGAGCATTTGAAATCTGTTTTGAGTGTTCTTAGAAAGGAGAAACTTTTTGCCAACTTGCAGAAGTGCACTTTTTGCACAGATAACCTCGTTTTTCTAGGCTTTGTTGTAAGTGCACAGGGTATTAAGGTTGATGAAGAGAAAGTGAAGGCTATCCGCGAATGGCCTAGCCCAAAGACGGTGGGAGAAGTATGGAGTTTTCATGGACTTGCGGGATTCTATCGACGCTTTGTGAAGGACCTTAGCACTCTTGCCGCACCGCTTACAGAAGTTATCATAAAGGATGTAGGATTCAAATGGGGAGAAGCACAAGAAAGCGCCTTTCAGGCCTTGAAAGAGAAGCTCACAAACGCACCACTTTTATCTTTACCTAGTTTTTTGAAGACTTTTGAAATTGAGTGTGATGCCTCAGGTATAGGTATTGGAGCTGTGCTAATGCAAGAGAAGAAACCCATTGCCTATTTCAGCGAAAAATTCGGAGGAGAAACTTTGAACTACCCGACATACGACAAGGAGCTGTACGCTTTGGTTCGAGCTCTACAAACGTGGCAACATTACCTCTGGCCCAAAGAATTCGTGATCCATACTGATCATGAGTCCCTCAAACACTTGAAGGGACAGCAGAAATTGAACAAACGTCGTGCCCGATGGGTTGAGTTCATAGAAACCTTTCCTTATGTCATTCGGTATAAACAAGGTAAGGATAATGTTGTTGCTGATGCTTTATCCCGAAGGTACGTACTACTTTGTACTCTTGAAGCTAAGTTGCTTGGATATGAACAAATCAAAGATTTATATGCAACCGATCCCGACTTCAAAGAAGCTTTTCAATCTTGCGAAAAATTTGCCTTTGGAAAATATTTTTGGAATGACGGATTTTTGTTTTATGAAAATCGCCTTTGTGTGCCTCACTGTTCTTTGCGAGAGTTGTTTGTTAGGGAATCACATGGAGGAGGTCTCATGGAACATTTTGGAGTGGCTAAAACTCTAAGTGCTTTACAAGCACAATTTTATTGGCCGCATATGAAGTGATTTGCGGACGTTGTGTCACTTGTAAACAAGCTAAGTCTAAGGTACAATCGCAAGGTTTGTATACTCCCTTGCCTATTCCTACTTCTCCTTGGACTGATATTTCTATGGAATTTGTCCTTGGATTGCCGAGAACTAGGAAAGGTAGAGATTCCGTCTTTGTAGTTGTCAATAGATTTTCTAAGATGGCTCATTTCATACCTTGTCATAAAACTGATGATGCATCCTTAGTCGCCGAATTATTCTTTAGGGAAGTGGTTCGCTTGCATGGTATGCCTAGGACAATTGTTTTGGATTGGGACACTAAGTTCTTAAGTTATTTTTGGAAAACATTGTGGACTAAGCTAGGAACTAAACTCTTGTTTTCAACCACTTGTCACCAGCAAACTGACGGGCAAACAAAAGTAGTGAATAGAACATTGTCTACTCTTTTGCGTGCAATTATTAAGAAGAATATTAAATCGTGGGATGATTGTTTGACTCATGTTGAGTTTGCATATAATCATGCTGTCCATTCTGTTACTAAATATCCACCGTTTCAAATGGTTTATGGTTTTAATCCTATTACGCATTTGGATCTAATTCATTTACCTTTGAGTGAACATGTGAATCTTGATGGGAAAAAGAGAGCAGAATTTGTTAAGCAGATTCACGAGCAGGCCCGGACAAATATTGAGAAAAGAACCGAACAATACCGCAAACAAGCAAACAAAGGAAGGCACGAGCGGATATTTGAACCTTGTGATCTAGTGTGGATTCACTTAAGGAAAGAACGATTTCCGAACGAGAGGAAGTCTAAGCTGTTGCCAAGGACCGATGGTCCCTTTCAAGTCCTTGAACAGATCAACAACAATGCTTACAAAATCAATTTGCAAGGTAAGTATACCGTTAACTCAAGCTTCAATGTTTCTGACTTAATTCTTTTTATTGCAGATAGTCCAGATTTGAGGACAAATCCTTCTCAAAAGGAGGGGGATGATATGATCCTCGATGGCACAATTAGAGGAGCTAGTAGCCGAGGAGAAGCTTGCCGAGGAAAAACTTGCCGAGGAGGCATTGCATGTTCCGGAAGGACCTATGACGAGAGCTAAGGCGAATACGCTTAAGTAGGCACTAGGAGGCATTGCATGTTCCCACGCCTTTCTACCTGCTCCACGTTTCCGAAGCCGAGTTCTTCACCGCCTTGCTCGTTGATTCACTCGTGAATTAAACTCAAGGATTATCCAGTTTCGAATATACCTCTCCTTTGAGAGATCTTGCGGTCAAGGGCGTATTAAAAGGACCGTTTTCTGCGCCATAATCTAGATGTGATGCACATTGAAAATAATTTTTTCGACAACATCATGAGCACTGTTCTATGCACGAGATCACTTACATCAGCCGGAATCCGAAATCTGGGAGAAAACATATTGGTTCTCCTTTGCAACCTCGAGAAAATATTTCCTCTTGCTTTTTTATGTTATAGAACATATTCCTATTCATCTCCCTCGAGAAGCAGCACTTGGTGGGCCGGTTCAATACCGATAGATGTATCTTTTTGAGCGGTATATGTTCCACCTAAAGAAAAACGTGAAAAATCTTGCTATAGTCGAGGGTTCTATTGTCGCACAGAGCATTAATGAAGAAACTTCCAACTTTGCCGGCTACTACATTCCAGCGCAAGTCCAAACAAAAAGTAGACGCCCTGCACGACATGATGATGGAGGGAACATAGTGATATGCTCAATTTAATACCCTAAAAAGTACTAAAGCAGTTGTTATAGTAAAGCTAGGGGTCGAACCACAAAAGACTAAGAGAAACGCACAATAGATTGTATAGATCCAAAATAAGCTAAATCAAAAGATGTAAACGAAAACAATGCAGAAATTAAAAGAGTTGTAAAGCAATGGAGAGAATATAGGAACCACCATTTTTCACACTTTTTGTATCAATTTCTCTCCCCCAGACTTATTTCTTATTATGTTCTTATTATTTTTTTTATTTTCAGCTTAGCATATACACATCAAGGTATGAGACGCGAGTATTGATGGTGTTTGCCACCAAATCCCCGGTTCTTCCCTCTCTATGTATCAAAGGATGTAGGCGAATAATGGCATCATAGGAAAATCCTAGCCTCGCTTCCAAACCTTTGTGTGATCATTCCCTCTTAAATAGAATAATGGGATTGCTGGAAATTTTCCTAACCCTATACTCAGAAGAAAATCATTTCAATCTTTTATGCTGTTATCTATCAACTTATAACAGGGGAGAGAGATACCTTTAAACTAAACTCATGGGTTCCTTTATCAGATATGAATGATGAATCAAGCTCTAAAAACACTAACCACATCGATGAAGTGCAAAAATTTGGCTCAGGCTTCAGAAGAACTCTGCTGGAGACATGGATGTTTTCTAGTCAACTGGTCAGTCTTTGGATTTTTCATTAGTCGATCTAGAACTGATCCTGTAACACTGTGCACTCAAAAACAAAATCAAATCAATAGGTTCAAGCACAGGATCATAATCTCCAACAAA
>PKML01037483.1:40241-68856 GCA_002933935.1 Eutrema yunnanense
TCAAAGCTAATTCTAGGTTGACGAATCTGGAACTTAGATCTTAGGATAATTGATTAGGCACGAGAGTGCGATTAATTACCTGATAGAACCTAGGTGAGCAAATTGATTATTCGCAAAGAGATTTGGTTTAATTGATTTGTGAACATATCAAAACTGATTTTAAAGCTAATTTAAACTTTAGGATTCGCAAAGAGATTTGGAATTTCTAGGATTTAGATTTAGATAGTTTTCGCAACGAGAGTTGGTTAGCTAATTTGAATCATGTTAGTTAATTTAGCTGCATTCATTGATTTCCTGAGAAATACTCTGGGCCTATATTCTCTCCATTGATTTACAACCCTTTTAATTTCTGCATTTCTTTCAATTACATCTGTTTCACTTAGCGTAATTCAGCATCTAGAATCTATTGTGTGTTTCTGTGAGTTATTGTGTTCGACCCCTAGCTATACTACGACCACTGCTTTAGTACTGTTAGGGTATTAAATTGAGCATATCATGTACTCACACCAAAACAAAAAGTGGAGTTGGATAAGCATCATGAAGAGAACCCAACGATAAAAAGGAGTGACCTAGCCGCTATGATTCGTTTGAACCTCTTGTCACATCAGGCAGCACTTGAGGGAAGGGAGCTCACAATGTCCGAGATAATAGTAGCGCATGTGCTTAAAGAGGTAATTTATTGGTTTCCACCGTGCCAACTAGAAGGTATTTTTAACTCAACCTTTGAAATCTATGATTATGAGGATAGTCATTTGCCTTGCATTGAAGATGTAGCTTCTAGTTTGCATACTCATGTGCTCATTGATGAATGCTATGATTTAATTTGTGAGTCTCAAAGACTAAATTCCTTAAGAGTAGAAAAACTTGCTAGAGATTACCATGAAGTATGTTTTAATATTAATTATCTATGTGCTTTGAATGTTCATGATCTCGAGTTTAAGCTTTCAATGCCTGAGGAATCTAGATCTCTTCTTGAAAAATCTTACCTAGGGGATGTGCTTAATGAAGATAAGATCTTGAATGAGATAGATGACCCTAAGGTTGAGATGGAATCTAGGAAGGAGGATATTGTGTTTTACATGATTGATGGAGATGAAGTTGACTATTTTGTGATAAACTCGTTTAAACCTGAAGTTGACTTTATTTTTCCATCAAGTGCATTTGATCCTCATGAGAATCTCACCATCAAGGAAAATTCCAAGATATATGCTACATTCGTAGTAAACTTCCTTGATGTAAGTTTTGTTTCTTTGCCATGGATAGTTGCATCATGTTGCACATTTTGTCTCTTGCCCTAAGAGGAGAAAGACCAAAGGTGCATTGTCTCAACCTTTTGATTCTCATGATTAACATCTGAGAACGAAGTCAAGCTAACGACTATAAACAAGCGTTTGGTGGGAGGCAACCCACCGGTAAGCTTTATTTTATTTTATTTTATTTTATTTTTTCTTAAGTCTGTTTGCACCTTATCTCTCATTTATTTTCACACCGAGACGGTGTGAAGTCAGTCTGGGGGAGGGTCTTTGTCATTACTAACGTTGTTTTCTATCTTTTGTTTTCTCTTTCAAGTCATTTTGATGTTTTCTTTGAGTCATTTTGTTTTATTGAGTCAAAACTTGTTGGAGATTATAATCACGACCTTTGAATTTTTTTTTCCTGTGATTTCGCATCTAAGTGACTATTGTTACAGAGTTAGTTTTAGATCAGACTAATGAAAAATCTAAAGGCTGACCAGTTAATCAGAGGCATCCATGTTTCCAGAAATATTCAAAAAGCTTGAGCTAGTTTCTGAGCTCTTCCTTTTCCCTCATCATCATGATTGGTGTCTTCAGAGCTTGACTCCTCATTCGTATCTGACAAGACGACATGTGTGAAAGTATGGTACAGCTCTCCCTTATTTAAAATAAAAAGCAAAAAAGATAAAATGATTTTCTTTCGAGTAAAGGGCTAGGAAAATTTCCATCGATCCCATTATTTTACTTCGAAAGAGATGATCACACTAAGGTTGGAAGCGAGATTAGGAAAATTTCCAAAGATACCACTATTCGCCTACACCTTAGAAAAAAGGGTGGCACTAAAATGAACCGGAGATTCGGTGGCAAAAACCATCAATACCCGTGTTCCATCACCCATTGACCGTACGGAATGAAAATGAGAAAATAATAAGTTTGGGGGAGGGAAAAAGTATCAAAGGTTGTGTTGTTGTCTCGTCACGATATCTAAAAGGAAAGAGTCTAGAAGGTTCTTGGCACTATGATCTTTGATGAGACCCAACGATGATGGCTTTTGTTTATTCCGCGAAATAAATTAAGAGTTGAATTTGGGAGGTTGCGATGCTTGCAGAGAAGTACATGGTGGTTCGATCTAGAGCTAGTTTGGCAATACGTTGATTACTAAGGTAATGGTCATTGCATAATTCTAAAGGAAATGTGAGTCTCCGAGTTTTTCAAACTTTTTCTTCTTGCTTAGTTTTTTGTTTGCTTGAGGACAAGCAAAAGACTAAGTCTGGGGAAATTAATATGCTTGGTTTTTACCGTTTTCTAACACATGTTTTGGTGTTTCTTTTGAGTATTTTATCGAGTCAAAGTTCGTTTTTAGAGTTTTTTAGTTCTTTATTTAGTTATCTCAGGTAAAAAGGCATTTAAGGAAAAAATTGAAGTTACGTGGGCAAAAACGCATGGAACAGTGCAGAAAAGAGCAAAATCGATCGATACAAAGAGTGCATCAATCGATGCACCATCAGAGAAGTCCAAATTGATCGATGCACTCCTTGCATCGATCGATGTGACATCACCAGAGAAGTTCAAATCGACCGATGCATGAGTTAAGCTGGTCGATGCACAATTGAAGTCGATCGATGCAACCCCATCAGAAGAACCAGAATCAATCGATGCAAGTCGGCGAGAAGAAAAGGAAATTTCTGATTTTCCTGTTTTGCCCCGGAAACTGCATACTTTGACCTAATCCGCCCATAACCCTATATATGCGTTATTTTTAGTCACTTTTAGGCTATCTCTCTTTTAACCTCTTTCTATTCTATTCAGATTTTTGGCCATTGATATTGTAAGTTTTGAAGAAGAATATCTGCATCTATTAAGAAGAATTCTAAACCCTTTCTTCTCTTTGATTTATATTATGAGTTCTTCGTCTTTCTGCTTGTTCTCTGCTGCCATGTCTGAGTAGTTTCATAGTTAGGTTTAGGGTTTCAACGGGATCCATGAATCATTGAATTAGACACAGATAGGGAATTATCTTTTGTGGTTTTTACCTATTGTTGTGTTTACTTCTTAGGCTAGGTTGACCGCTTTGCCTCTGATCTAAGGTTTAATCTATACCACGGAAGTGTCGTAGGTTACTAGAAAGAACATAAGCGAGCGAATTTTCCTTAGCCAACAGAAGTTGATGTTAAGGCGATTCGTGAACATATTGAACCTATTTGTTAATGATGGTCTAGAACTCTAGGTTCAACGAAAGTTAGGATTTTAAGTTGCTAGATTTAGTAATCAATGCAACGGAATTGGATTGGTTAGATATTTATGTTTGAGTTTGAAACTTGTGTTTAATCGTTCCCTGAATAGTTTTCTGATTCATGATCTATGGATTCATGCGAAGAAACTCTCGACCTAACGTTTTTCTCTTATTGAATTTACACCGATTTTAGTTATTTTCATTACTTTGCAAATCAAACCTTATTATCGTCTTAGCTTAATTTCATCTTGTGAGAATCGTAGTGTAACCTTGGTCTATGTGGATTCGATCCTAAAGTACTGCATTGACATACCGTTACGATTGCGGTAGTGTGAACTTTAGTTATTAATTGACTTAGTAAAACACCTAAATCAGTGGTGGAGGCGGAGGTGGCGGAGGAGGCGGCGGATATGGATGTGTGGAGATGATGGTTGTTATCGTGGAACTGAAGATTTGGGAAAATCTTCATTAACACAAGTGAACACGAAGAAATAGTCATATATATTATGTTTGGTAGACAAGTAAGACACTGTATAATATATATGACTATTTTAGTTTAGGTAATTGTATTACAAAATATAGTTATCTATTTTTGTAGTACATAGACTTGTTACGAATTATGCAATATAGTTATCGTTTTTATACCTTCTCGTTAACTCATACTCGATTATGTGGTCACAAAGAAGTGAAAAATGTTCGACTACATATGCTTCATAGACATTTGGGATATTTTCTAATATAGATGACTATTTTAGTTATGCATACTAAGATTACACAACATGGTGTATATACGAATAATATAATTAGCTATGAAATAGTTGTGAAAAGATTAACTTTGAATAAATAACTATTTATTGGCACAGACGAGTTTTGTACACTATACATAGTTGATTATTTGTAACATGAGTAGCTATTTGAATTCAAACTTCTTCTTCCTTTGTGTTGGGTGGTTCAGTTGATTGTTTAAAATGTTGACAAAGAAAATATGTCGTGGCTCGTTAGTGATTGTAGAGACATGTGAAAAGAGGTTTGTTCAAAGACAAAACTCTCGATAATTGTATATGATTAGGGTGAAAACCCATATGGTGAAGGGTTAATCAAGGTGAGAGTAGTCATCTATCTTGATGTATCAACTAGACTATCTTTTATGAAATTTTATAAACTATCTATATGTTAGTTTGAAAATAGGTAGATCTGCTCGTTTATTTGTGGATATATATTGGTTATTTACTTGAGGTTGTAGTCGTCCACTTTATCTTTCAAATTAGTTGAACACCATTACTAGTGTACTTAACTATTTCGACACAACATCATTTCCTTTGTGATTCGGGATTCATGATTGATTGATGATATATGATAGCCCAAAATCTCATATCTCTTTAGATTATACTAGATTAGGCCCCGCGTATACGGGGGTTTATAGTTTAATATTTTATAACCCGTAAAAAAAAACCAAGAACGTCACCTGAAAGTAAATAAAATAAGATTGAAAACGCCGATACGAAATCATCCACCGGTAGAAAAGCCTAACAAAATAACAATTTTTTTTTACTGTCTTAATTTTTTTTCTTCTATTATTTGGTTCTCAATTAAATTTTATCACTTGTTTCCAAAAATTTAGTTTTTCTTATTTATATTTGAATTACATTTACCTTTTATTATTTAGCTAGTCATATATCTATTTTTTTCTAAAACCTAGACAAATTGATTGTCATATTTCTATTTGACTTCTATTTACTTTTTAATAATAATATCTGATGTTTTTTTTTTCTTTTCTTACATCTGATAACTTTAGACATGTTAACTTTAAACATGTTTACAAACAACTACCATGATAATTTTACTAATTGCTACATGTGATTATGTTTAACATGTTTTTTTTTGTTGAAATGTTATATTAATTGATCAACAAAAAGGAATATGTATAAGAGTTCGGAGAAGAGCAACACTGCAAGAAACAAATTTCGAAAACAGAGTAAAAGATGTTAAAGGAGAGCTATCTCTATCGGGTTCGGGATTGTGCTCACTTCACGCCAACGGTTGAGAAGAACGATGTTGTCTTCCGTCTGTGTAGGCGAAAGGGACCGAAGCCGATAGCATATTTCTTTGTCGATCATATGTGTCAGCAGAAGAGCAGAGCATGGTGGCCGTAGGTGACGACGTCCATTTCTTTCCTGCCAAATCTGATAGATTGATGCTTGAAGCAAGGCGAGCTAAGATAGAGTCCGACTTGTTTCGCTGTCTTCTTGACATCGATCGCATGGTAATTATCCAATCTGGATTCGTTCGTCCTTGGAAAAGGTCCGAGCATAACCAATTTCAGATTGTGAAAGAGTACGGGTAAGCAAAGAACAAATGTTATCTCGTTTCGTTAGGTTCCCCCACAAAGTAAACAAGATTGAACTTGTCCCCATCGTCTCATCCTCTCTCCCGTTGCAAGCTTATCCCTCAGAGCTAGCCAAGTGATAAACCTGTATCGAGGGGTCGATTGCGCAAACCAGATCAATTTATGCCACCACATCGACTGTCATGGCTCACTCAGAAGCTCCCATGTGGCTTTGCTGAAAAATTGGTCCTTAAATTCCTGACGGTTATGACGCCATAGTACCACATCATGACCTGCGGAAACACATGGCACCGAAGATGATATTATGCAACCCAGCAAATCGCGAAGAGGCAGACTACGGCAACGACGGAGGGACCAATTGCAATCCCGGATAGCAGCAGCGACAAAAGCATGGCGAGCGATTCCCAAGTTTCTTGTACCCGCCTCCCCAGCTACATCAATAAATCGGCCCAGGTTTAACCAGTTATCAAACCAGAAATACGTGGTTTCGCCATTTTGAACTTCGTGCCTGATAAAGGACGCAGCCAGAGGTCTAAGCTTAAGCAACTTTCTCCATATCCATGATCCCCGAGTACTCAATGGTGCATCCCCGAATGATGTGTTTCGAAGGAGATAGTGACGAGTCCACGCCACCCAAAGAGAGTCCGTTCTACCGAAAAGTCGCTAGATAAGTTTCAGAGAAAACACCCTAGAAGAATCATGCATTTTCCGAATTCCCAAACCCCCCCCCCTCTTTCTTGGGCTTATAAACATCCGTCCAAGCAAGTTTCGCTCTAGTTGAGATGTGTGGAGATCTTGACCAAAGAAACGCATTGCGCAGAGGGTTAGGAAAATTTCCAACGATCCCATTATTCTACTTCAGAGGAAATGATCACACAAAGGTGGAAGCGAGGTTAGGAAAATTTCATGTGATACCATTATTCGCCCACACCTATGATTACTTTTGAGGGAAGAACCGGGGATTTGGTGGCAAACACCATCAATACTCGCGTCTCGAACCTTAATAAGCATATGCGAGAATATAATAAGAAATAAGTCTGGGGGAGAGAAAATAATACCAAAAGGGTGAAAAAGGGTGGTTCCTTGTAATGATATTGTATGGGAAAGAATCTAGAAAGTTTTTGGTATTAATCGCAGCAATGAAACTAGCGAGGAAGGCTTGATTGAACGATGCTGTGAAATAATGTGTGTAGTCTGGGAAACTGCAATGTATACGGAGAAGTACATGGTGGTTAGATCTGAAACTGGTTAGGTGATATGTGGAGCACTAAGGAAAAGGGTCATTCCAATGTTTCATGAACATGTGAGTCTCCGTGTTTTCAAACCTCTTTCCCTTGTTTAGTTTTCTGTTTTGCTTGAGGGCAAGCAAATGCTAAGTCTGGGGGAGTTGATATATCATTGTTTTTACCCCGTTTAAGCCATGATATAAGTCCGTTTTATAGTCTTTCTACTATTATGTAGTGTTTTAGAGTCTTTTACAGGTTTTAGCACGTTTGGAGCATAATTGGAGATATTTGAGTTTTTTAGAGCATTTTGGATCAAAGCAGAAGTTCGTGTAGCTGAGTACCCGATTTGAAGCCTCATTATCGATCGATACTGACTAGTATTGGTCGATACTCACTGCAGCAAGACACGAGTCGCGACTTAAGAAGAGTTGAAGAATTGCAAAATTACTCAGAAGTCTTTATTATTTACAAGAAGCCCCAAAAACGTGATTTAAGTTATTTGGGTTTCCATTACAACAATTTTTTAAAGTAAGGCATTGAACTCTCAGCAAAGCTTCCAAAAAGCCCCTCTGTTTCTCATACGAGTTACAAAAAAAATTGCAGAAAAAGAAAGCGGGCTGCATCCGTATTGATGGAAGCACCCCTGCCTCCTCTAGACAAGCCTCGGTTCTGCCTTACCCGCATTGATATCTTGAGAAGAATTGAAAACAAGTATAAGGACGTGTGATGAATCATCATCTCCAAAAGGTTAAGTTTCTTCTAGCTGATTCAAGAATCTTGTCTTCTGTCCACGTTTGACTTTCTGTATATATAATTATATGTTTGCTTATTTTTGGTTTTGTTGTTTTTCAGTGTGGGCAGATGCAGACACATGGTTTGAGCGGCAGCAACAAGAAAAGTCCTTAAAAGGATTCTGATGGAGCAGAGAAGGAACTTTACTAGAAGATGAAATTGGCTTTATCTAGTTTGAGAAATTTTGATATTTTTGGATATTGAATTTTATGTTTTGGTATTTTTTTTTTTGTAATTTCCGGATATTGAATCAAATTTATGGAATTTTAATTTTTTTTTTACTAGTAGTCACAAATCAATCTCTAAATTACGACTGATAGTGGGAGTTACATATTAGTCTTAAAATTACGACTAATAATTTCAGTGTCAAAATAGTCGCTTATATGTGACAACATATTGTGGTCACTAAGGAGTCGTAAATTTGCGACCATTATGCGACTACTGTATTTTGCGATCATTTATTTGCGACAATTTATTTTGAGACTCTTTTTGTATGTCGCAAAAACTGTGTTTTCTTGTAGTGAGCACATACTCTATATAGTATCAAAACAGCGCTTCGGGAGACGGAAGGCAGCGCACCAGAAATTAGTAATGCTGGCTATGACTGACTGAATGAGCTGAACTCGCCCAGCAAAGGAGAGAGACTTACTCTACCATGATGTGAATCTGCTACAGATTTTATCAATTAAGGGTTCGAAATCCAAGCGGGTCATTCTCTTTGTCGTGAGCGGAAGTCCAAGATATAGTATAGGTAGCTGCTCCATAGGGAAACCAAGATCTTGAGCTGTTTGATGGAACGATGTCAATATGCGACCAGCCGCGAATAGAGATGATTTAGAGGCGTTTATCGAAAGACCCGAATCGCGCTCAAATTCCCGCAACACCTCCGTTACACAGTGTAGATAATCAGTAGTGCCATCCAGAAAAACCAACATATCATCCGCAAAACTTAAATGTGTGATCTTAAGATCTCGACACCATGGGTGATACCCGATTTTTCTCTCATTTGCCGCCTTATTTAACATGAGTCAGAGGATGTTTATCGCTATGACGAATAGATACGATGAGAGCGAGCAGCCCTGCCTTAGCCCACGATTGCTAGTGAAAAACCCCTCGAGATCCCCATTCACAATTACCGAGAAAGCCGCTGAGGATATGCAACTTTGAATCCACCTAATAAAGATTGCCGGAAATCCCATAGCTTGAAGAGTGGATATAATCAAATCCCAACGAACCGTTTCAAAAGCCTTAGCTATAGCTATATCCAATTTTAGAGCACATCGTGGAGATATTGTGTCTTTGTGATAGTTCTTGACGAGTTCAGTCACTAGCAGCACATTTTCCAGAAGTAACCTTCCCTTAATAAACGCACTTTGGTTAGGAACCATTCCGTCAGGGAGAATTGATTTGAGGCGATTTGCTATGATTTTTGAAATAACTTTGTATATCATGTTGCAACATGCTATGGGTCGGTAATCACGGATGTTTTGAGCATCAATCTTCTTTGGCGCAAGGAAGAGCATCGTGGCATTGACCCCATTGGGCATGAACCCGTATATATAGAAGGATTGAACGGCGACGACAAAATCATATCCAATAACCGGCCAGGCTGAGACAAAAATTTATTCTTAAACCCTTCAGGTCCTGGGGTTTTATTCGCCGGCATTGAGAGAAGAACCTGTTTGATTTCAGCCTTAGTCACATCGCGAACCAACATGTCAGCATTCTCCGGAGGACAGCGTTACGGGATAAGAGATTCAAGAGACTCGATCGTAAAAGTTGGGACCTGTTGACTCTCGGCTTAGAGAAAAGTTGTGAAATGGTTCACTGCCTCTTCCTTAATATCGCTCAGTTCCGTAAGTTCCATACCATCCACATTCCCCAGCCTCTTTATCGAGTAGTCTTTCTTGTTTGCGTGATCCGGTGATAAAAGGTAGAGTTCTGATCTCCATACCTCAGCCATGTAATTCACGATTTCTGCCCGAAAAACTGTTCCTCGATGCCAGCATAATGATTCCAAAGAACATAAGCCTCCGTCGCCGCGACGATGTTCTCCGACGTTGGCGAGAGAATAACCAGATTCTGAGTCTCGCATAACATGTCAAAGGCTTCTTTCGTTTTATGTGTGATGTCTCCATATATGTTCTTATTGAGAGCACGAAGAGGCGATTTAAGTGTCTTGAGTTTTCGATGAAACCGATGCAGAGCTGACCTAGAATGAAACATAGGCATCGATTCATGCTAAACTCGAGAAACTGTATCGAGAAATCTAGGATGCTCAATGGTGAAGTTGAAAAACTGGAAATGACGGCGTTTCTCCGAAGTATGGTTTTCCAGGTGGACGAGGCAGCGAGCATGATCTGAAATTCCATTTGCCTCAAAAGTGCGGAAATTTTGTGCACCAAGCGTTGTTGACGAGAGCTCTATCCAGTTTTTTCCCAATTGGGTCGATGTCTCTTTGGTTCAACCAAGTGTATTTAGGGCCTAGATACCCTAAGTCCATTAGTTTGCATTCCGCCACAAGCATTTGAAAGTCGCGCATACCAAATTGACCCGAGATAGCTTCGAGTGCCCTCGGATGCTCGTCCGGGGCCAAGGTTTCATTAAAATCACCAAATAGGATCCACAGAGTGTCCCCATCTACAACAGATCACGAATCTGCTGTAATTCCTCCCATAAGATAACCCGCTCTTGTCTAAAGTTGGAAGCATACACACATGAACAAACAAGAGTTGTTCCCGATGGCCAAGCAACAAAGACCGTGAGGCTTTGAGGAATTTTGAAAAGAGGAGTGACCATCACTACGCCAGACCATACGAACCAGATTCGGCCTAAACCATGATAATCGTAATTTGTAATAGCATTCCATCCCGGAAAGACGCTGTCAATAATATTCAGACAATTTTCTTGTTGAACACGGGTTTCGAGAAGACAACCAAACAATGGATTAGTTTGACGAATCCAAGTCCTTATTGCATCGTGTTTGCGCATTTTGTTGAAGCCCCGAGTATTCCGCGCAAAGAATGACGT
This sequence comes from Eutrema yunnanense, assembly GCA_002933935.1. Taxonomy (NCBI): domain Eukaryota; kingdom Viridiplantae; phylum Streptophyta; class Magnoliopsida; order Brassicales; family Brassicaceae; genus Eutrema; species Eutrema yunnanense. The sequence continues at coordinate 51,105 of PKML01037483.1, forward strand.
CATGATCATTAGTGCTTCCTTTCGGAAGCCTTTTTGGTGTTTTTGTGAGAGGCAAAGATTTTATCTTTCTTGGTGATGATTGTCTTCTTTGGAGCTTTAGTTTTCCCACGCGTTCCGGTTCCGGTTTGTACTGTTGATGGTAATACAGGAGGATCTTCCTCTTCGGAGGATTCTTCAGCCTTGTTCAAAATCTCACGTTCCTCTGTCTCGTCATCGTCAGCAGCAGTTACTTCAAGAAGTTTAAATCCCGTCGGCGAGGAAACCTCTGGGTCTTTCCTCTGCGTACCAGATTTCCGGTTTAGCAAGTCTTTGGTTGGAGATCTTTTGCTTGCAACAATCGTCCATGACTCCTCCCTTTGGACCTTTGTTTAATATGCACTCTCATTGTTAGTGCCAGCTTGCTCCAAAGTCTGTTTAATGGTTCCCTCATCTCCCTTAGGGGCGTCCATTAAAGTCTCCCTCTGCTTTAACACAGACTCCAATTTTTGCATATCAAAGTCATTTGCTTTCACAATTTTGAGGGGACTCTGCCTCACATGCTCGACAGCTTGCTCAGCTAGCACCATCGATCCCTTTTGCATTTGTGAGCATTCAGAATCTTTGTGTCCCCAATTCTGATATAATAGACACCGAGGCGGCAGCCATGGGTAAGAAACGGGGATGGTTATCGTTGGTTCTGATTGGAGACTTATCGTTTCCGGTAATGGCTTTTCCAAATTGACTACCACTAACACATGGGCCATATCCAAGCAAATGCACCGCTCTGTATTACGTACATTTTGATCGCTACATGTGATTTACGTTGATGTAGATTAACATTACACACAGTTTTAGAGATGGAAATAGCTCGTGGATTCTACGTATTCTGTCGAAGGAGAGCTAAATATTTAGAAACGAATTATTTTATTTAACAAATATATTACCTAGAAGGAAAAATTTGAGGGAAGCAGTAATATCTTATTCAACTTTTGATATTTTGGTGTGGAATTCGGAGACTACTAAATTGTTTTATATAACGATGAGTAATTAAAATAATTTTCTTTATAGGATTAGTAATCGATTGTTTGATTTTCTTAATCTAATTAAAAAATTAGAAAAAAAATATTTTACAGTAATTTTGCCCATTAGGTTTATGAGTCGATCATTAATTTTAATTTTGCTTTTGTAACTTTGCATTTTAGGATTATGAATCATTTTAAAACTTTTCATTTTATTGTTAACATTATGTGTCAAAATATAATTGGGAAATGTTTATACACATATCAAAATCTTATCGATTGACTCGACACGTGTCACGATAGTGTGAATTACTAACTTTGAAACATCCATCTTTATATCATAATATGATTTTTTTAACAATAACAAAATCTTGGATACTTGTTTTTCAGTTATATAATTAACTTGGATGTTTCTTTCTCAGTTAATACTAAAATTTAACCCGCACAATGTGCGGGGTAATTGTTTTCTAAAATTGGTTGTCACGTAGATAAATATGTATATATTAACATCACACAACCAAAATTTACATATATAGTATATGTTGAATAGGAATTGGAATTAGTTTCGTTGTGTGAGTTAATATCTCTATAATATTATTTAAGAAGACATTTATAAAAATAAACTTTGTTTTGTAAGTTATTACATGAAATGTCATTATAAATAACAAAGAAAAATTAAAATAGGAAGGGATATAATAGTCTTTTAAAATTATTGATTAGAATTTGGAAAGTATATATTTTGCATTAAAGATGTTATTTATTATTTAATTTCTTAATTATTTTAAATACTATATATTTTAAAATAATCAATTAAGAAATTATTATTTTAAAATCTATTCAAAATCTTGCTATATTTTTTACTATAATTTATTATATTTTATTTGAATATATATAAAAAAAAGTTGAAAAATATTTTACTAATTTTATAAAAAGTTACACACAAGAAAACTATTTTTATTAAGAGTTCATAGACTAACCACAAAAACTAAAGTCATTTAACGGTACATATTATAATTATGTTTTCAAGATTATAAGTTTTTGCGGATTAACCAGAATAATATTTTAGTTTAGTGCAAAACGGGTTAAATATATAAATTATTACAAATTAACAGCTTTATCTATAATCATTTGTTAGATATATTGTAAAATTCAGATAAAAACAATTTTCTTAAACTTCAAATCAATTTCTTNTACCCAGATGAGATTGAAAACATACTCAATTATCTAGAGGGAATGCTTACGTGGGACAATTCTCAACTCAATTTCCACCAATCATAATGTTTCGATTAAAAAATTAATAATATAGAAAAAATTCGAAAATCAATTTGTAAAAATTGTATTTGTGTGGAGAAAGAAGCTCAAGAGAGCGAGTTTGTGGCTGAGTATATCTCTGAATAACATTCTTCCACATCTCTCTCTGTCTCTCTCTGACAAAAATGGTGGAAGATGAACAATGAAGAAGAAGCATTGTTGCTGTTGTTCATGCATTAACCCTGTTGTTATGTTCCTCTCATGGCCTGTTACATTGTTCCTTATTACCACAATCTAGTTTTGTCTCGTCCCAATCGAAAAATCATCGGTCACCATCACCGTTTCTGCGACAAGCTCTTGAAGACAAGACTTAGGGTTCCTCGAAGTTCCGCCATTAGCGACGGTGGTGTTTCCTACAATACCCTAGTCTCCGAGGTGAGCAATTCGTTTTATATGGTTGATTAATTCGCTAAATGTCATAAGATTTGTGTACTGAGAGAGGCTAATTGCGAAACATTTTACCATAATCGAATGTTGTTTAATTGGTACCAAATAGTCTGCATTTTTAGGTCTTCAAATTGAGAAAGGATCGTAACTGGTACCAAAAAGTCTGCATTTTTTTAGCTGAATCTTCTGGTGAATTCAGTGTTCAATGTTCAATTGATACATGTATACTTATTCAATGTTGGATTACATGTTTAATGTAGTGGAGTTACTTCAGATTGTGAATGTTTAATGGTGTGGATATGATTGTGAATTAGGCTGTGAGGATTTTGGTTCCACAAGCAAATTTTGATTCCTCCAAGCTCAAAGTGGAGTTCTTAGGAAAGCTACTGGAGAACAAGACAAGCGGAGGGATTATTACGCCGCGTACGTATATCCTTTCCCACTGTGACTTTACTGCTAACTTAACCTTAACCATCTCCAACGTCATCAACCTGGATCAACTAGAAGGCTGGTACAAGAAAGACGATGTGGTTGCTGAGTGGAAGAAGGTGAAAGACGAATTGCGGTTACATATTCATTGTTGCGTGAGCGGCCCGAGTTTATTGCAGGATGTGGCTGCAGAGCTTAGGTATCACATATTCTCCAAGGAACTGCCTTTGGTCAGTCCTCATCTTCCTTTCTTCAATTGGTTCTTAAGAAATGTGAAAAAATGAGTGATCTAACTCTTTGGCATTGTGCTTTAATATAGGTACTAAAAGCTGTGCTCCATGGAGATTCTGTTATGTTTAGAGAAAACCCTGAGCTAATGGAAGCTTATGTATGGGTTTATTTCCATTCAAGCTCACCTAAATACAACCGGATCGAGTGTTGGGGACCTCTCAAGGATGCTGCAAAGGTATATAATCTAATTCGCGTTGCTCAACTTACGCTTCCTTTCATACGAATGCACGAAACGTGAAATCTCTGGTTTTGTGTGTTTTTTTTTATTTGGTGGCGAAGGGAAAGCAGAAAGGCAATCATCAAGGCTTCTTGAGTTCAACTACTTCAAGGAAATTGATTGAGCCTAAGTCTATTTTTCATACCCTGTTTACGTTTCTTCTGTGAGACGAGATGTACATTCTCTTAATTTAGTTTTTGGCAAGTGATGTAGATTTTCTTGATGAGCATCTCACACAAGTGCTATGTTTCAACATTCAATTGTTCAATTCTCGGAATTTTTATGTGAAACTTGTTCGCAAACATCTTCATCCACATGCTCATTCTCATAATTCCATTTAAACCGGTTATAAACCCGCACTTATTGGTGATGATTAATATGAAAATTTTGATTGGTTTCTGAAACATAGTTACTCGCTGAACGTTTTGAGCAATGTTCTATACTGCGCTAAGGCATTCACTAGGTGGCGGATGATCGCCTAACACATAGCCGTATACGTAGGAGCTTAGATGAACGAGAAAATTATATATATATACTAGATAAGTACCCGCACATAGCTGGTCTTCTCTCTCGTTCGCCCTAGCCGCCAAAGGTCCCAGATCTAGATCTCCGTTTTTCGGCGCCGGTGGCTCCCTCAGTGTCGGCGTCGGGCCTTGCTCTTTACTTTCATGCTCTTTTCTTTTCAATTCATGTTCTTTTCTTCTCGGATCTCTTCGATGTGCTCGGCGATTTGGTTTCCGGTGGATCTACGCGGTGGCTCGTCCCGGGGGAGTGTGGCGTCGGCGTCTCTCTCGACTGGGTTTCCCGTGCTAGGCTCAGGCTTAGGATTCGTTGGTTTCTCCGGTCTTAGGTTGCTGATTTTGGGTAGGTGGAGGTTCTGTATCTGCACGGCGGCTGCTTTCAGGGGTCCCAGAGGATGGGTCTCCGGCGTGGCGTGGTGGATTCGCGACTTCCTCTCATCCTCTTCTGTCCGGCATCGTGGCTGCTCTGTTGTGGCCTTTGATGGTGAGGTTATGTCGGTTTGGCTTGGCTGTCTTTTGCGGCCTTGCTTTTCCGGTGTGGCTCCTCTCCTCCGAAGTTTGTCTAGGTGCCAATTCGAAATGTTTGCCGGCTCAGTTTCCGGGAGTTTCATATCCTGCCGGCTATGTTTCCAGGGGTTTCATTTTTCTCCGGATCTGTTAAATTTGTTTGTTAGATTTCCCTCGTTTGTGTTAGGTTTCTTTTAAAGTAACAAATCATCAAGCTCAAGAAATTTTAAGTGTCGCATGAGATAGAAGGTTTCACCTTAATCTAAATGGAAAAAACTAAAGAATGTTTTTCCTTTTTATCTTAATTTTGCCTTTTAAGATAAATTTAATTTTTCATTATATTTTTAGTAACTTTACCATTTAAGATTATGAATTGGTTATTAAATATTCAGAATTTTTAAGTTTTTTTATTAATCGATTTTATAATTTTTCAACTTTGACTTGACACGTGTCACGATCAAGTGAACTCAATTATAAATTTTACCTTTTAGGACTAGGAATCGATTATAAAATTTATTTTTATTGTTAATATTATATGTTAAAATATAATTGGAAACATGTGTCAAAAAATAATTGAAAAATTATCAAACATATATCAAAGTCTAATTGATTAATTTAAAATATGTCGCGATCTTGCGACTTACTAATTTTGAAATATTTTGCTTTATATAATAAAATAATAAACTTTATAAGAGTATATTTGAAATATTATAAAATATATAATTAGTGACTAAAGTTTAAAATAAAAACAGTAATAGGTTTTTGAATGAAGTATCTATATATATAAAGGAGAATGTTCTCTCTTCTTAGGCTGCCACTTCATATACTCATACTCTATATTTGTGACACCTCATCACTCACTTAGTTTCAACTCATTTGTTAATTTTAAGTTATTTATTTAATTTATTATGTTTTGTGTTATTATACTTAAATTCTCATACTAATTACCATCCATTAATATATTAGTTTTTCTTTGAATTCGAAAAGACATTATTTGAATAAAAGATAAATTATCTATTATTGATCTAAAGAAACCCCAATTTAATAAGTTTAATGTCATCAATTTATTTATATAGTATAAAGAAAACTATAGAATTTAGTGGTGATAAATTATGGATTAAACTTTTTCTCAATAAAACTTAATAAATATTGTGAAATATATAATTCGAAACAATCAATAAGGATTAGTTCCAAATAAAATGTATAAATTTTTTTAAATCAATTGCTTAAAAAATTATAATTAGAAAAAACTAATAGTTAATCGTTGTTAAGGACAAACTTTTGGGATCTGTCAATTGATTTTAATTGAGTTATAGGGGTAAATAAAACAAATCATTTTGATGGTTAGAAATTAGTGTTCGGGCATGGGGACGAGGATTCATCCAAGAAATAAATACTCGCATGAGTTTTCAGAAGCTCAAATGGCAACTCTGAGTCTTTGATGGGTATGCAAAAATGCTTGTTATGATAGGCAAACTGTGGTATCCCAAAATGATAACATTTTCAAGTCAATCACTTAGAGGATGAATGATTAAATTCTTCGCCAAATTTTCCAATGCTCAAATCATAATGGCGACATCGAACCTCGCAAGAAAATGGAAAATATAGTGAATGTTAGATTTATATCAGGGAAAAATATGTTTTGTGGTTCAATTTGCCGCGTTTGATGAATGTGAGAGAGGGGAGGGGGGGGGAGACATAGAGAGATTATGAGTGCATCTTGGAAACACGTCAGATTTTTTTGAAATGAGATTAATGTCAGATGAATGGACATTCGTATTTGAGAAAAGTGAATTATATGTATCAATTTTTCTATTTTCCTTTTTGAAATGTAAGGGTTTTAAAAGGATTGAATAGATCTAGATATGTAGACTGAATTTGGTAATTGGTTTGAGTCGCGCTTAACTATGAGCATTAGTTGTCCAAGTATAGGATGTTTCGGCGGATATGACTTGACGCTGATAACTCCAACGAGTTTGAGTAGTTTTTATGGCGCGACTCATCTAAATAGGAGGATATGCCTAGATATACTCAATTATTACAAACAAAAAAATTTCTCGTGAAATACTAATTTTATTATTACTGAAATCTTTTCTAATTACATAAAAATATATATATATATAAAAGACCGCACGAAGCGCGGCTAACCCAATAGTATGAATATAAAGACAAAAATGAGAAACCAAATATTTTTAAGCGTTTGAATAATGAAACTTCAAAGATCTCTCATATCCCACCGGTTTTCTATTTGACACATCCGGTTTCCTTTTTAAGTTTCATTATATGGTTTTCTTTTTTAACTTTCCTTTTGTCATGAAAAATATTAAGTTTGGTCATATATTAATAATTTTTTTTTTAAGTTTAGAAAATATTTATAATTTTCATTTTTAAGTTTGGTCGTGGTTGTAGATTATAAATATTTAAGTTTCCCTTTATCACTTTCCTTTATTATAAGTTTTCTTTACTTATTATTGTTTTTTCTTTTTTTAAGATTGCCTTTTTTTAGTTTAAATTTTTTTTTTAATATTTAGTTTAATTTATTTTTACCTTTTTAATTAAATTGACTTATGTCAAGATTTAAATTAACCGTGACAAATATCGTGGTTGTAGATTATAAACATTTAAGTTTCTTTTTGTCAATTTCCTTACTTATTATTGTTTTTTCTGTTTTTAAGATTGTCTTTTTTTAGTTTAATTTTTTTTTAATATTTAGTTTAATTTATGTTTACTTTTTTAATTAAATTGACATATGTCAAGATCTAAATTAATCGTGACAAATATCACAATCTCGTGAGTGATAATTATCTTACGTGTCACGCTCATGTTGAGAGATCCAACTTTATATAATAAATTATTATATATATATGACACACCTTGAAAAAATTCACTTACAAAAGCTTGTCTCCATTACCAAAGTGTCACCATGGCTATAGTAGATGACACTAGCTACATGAAATAGCAGTTGAAATATTCGTTCTTTGATGTGTTGTTTTTGTCGTATTTTGTAATAGTCTAAACTGTAAATCCCCTAGTGAATTCTCTGATACCATAAGGAAACGTAAATAGATATGATAAAAATTATAAATTGAAACATAAATTTGCAAAATAAAAATATATTAAGCATAATAAGTATAATAGGCGATTAAACCAGCCATATAAATATAAACATAAATATAAAAATAAGCTTAAATAAAATTATAAATAAGATGAAAAATACATTTATTATAAATTAAAGCCGGTTAAACCAGCTATATTACAAAATCGTAAAAACTTACTTATTAGAGATTGTAATAATGTAAGAAGATTACATGACTTAGACCATCTCCAATGTATATCTCCATTTTTTACTCCAAAATGGAGTTATGTTTTGCTCCAATGTATAACTCCATTTTTTACTCCAAAAAGAATATTCTAAATAGATTCTTTTGTATTTTATTAATAATGTCTTTTATTTCTAAAAATTACAAATTAACCCATTTTTTGCAAAACGTTTTATAAATTATGAATTTAATAAAATTTAATACTTATTAAATAAAGAAAATTACATAATATCATTAAACATCACCGACACTAAATTTTTCCCACAAATGATCAATTAGTGCATTTCGTAGAAAACTTGTTGATCAAACAACATCATTTATCAAAACTTTTGAAGAAGGAAATAAACAGCTTTTGGAGCAATTAAAGAAGACAAGCGCACAAAGACAAGACACTTTTTTAGTGATCTTGGTGGACCAGGAAGCGGTTTAGGGGAATATTAAATTTATCGTATTTGTTGTGTTAAATTTGTTTATGTTGCTTATCTTTAATTTCAGCATTTGTTATGTATTTTTAAGTTTATTTTACTTTGCAATCTTTTTAAATAAATATTTTAGTGTTTAAATAATTATTACCATAAAAAACTACGTATAGTGTCACATGCATATATGTTGATAGTTGATAATATGTACGACAAATACATTGCTAAATTAATAAAAAAGTATAAAATATAAATATTTAATATTTAAAGGATCAATTTGTAATTAAAAAAATCCAACTCCATAATGGAGTGGAATATGGAGTTACTCCAAATATGGAGTAGAATATGGAGAAACTCCATTTTGGAGTGGAAAATGAAGTGGGGTTGAAGAGAAATTTACTCCAAAATAGAGTTTAAAATAAAAAATGGAGTGGGGTTGGAGATGCCCTTAAAGAGAAAATGGTAGAAAAAGAGAATGAGAGAGAGATAAAAAAAATTGGAGAATGAGAACTTGAAGATGACAACTAAACATTCACTCCCTTATATAAGGGATTTACAAGACTACAAATGATAAAATAATAATAAAACATAACACAGTGGCACATTTTGAATAAATCCACTCCCAAAAGCTTGTCATCATTACTAAAGTGTCATCATGGCTACAGTAGATGGAATTAGGCTACATGAAATAGCACTTGAAATATATGTTCTTCGATGTGCGGTTTTTGTCGTATTTTGTAGTAGATCGTATCAAAAGATTCGTAGATACCGCAAAGATTCGTAATAATGATTTTGTCGAATTTTGTATTATTTTGGTGGCGAGAAGTTACGATCTACTGTTTCCAAATATTTCTTCGTCGATATCCGGAACATTAGAATAGTTTGATTCTTTTTCTTTTTCACATTCTTTTTTATAACTGAGATCCAAGGTTCTGTTTTTATACGTGGAGATGTGTTTGAGGGTATGGTTTTTTCTAGGATTGTTTCCAAGGATATGCCTTTGCCTTTCTCAATCTTCCTCGGAGGCATCGTACATGTTTTGAAGAAATTCTCGTGTCAAGAAATCTGGAAGAGAGTTTGAATCTTCTATAATATATTCTATATCGAAATAAAAAATACTTATAATTGCTTGCCACCGCGCAAAAATCTGTTTTGAGGCAAGGTTTTTAACATCTTTTTGTAAAACGTCTTTAGCACTTTTGCAATCAATTCGTAAAAGAAACTTTTTATTCAAAAGATGACTTTGAAATTTTTGGATACATAATACTATACTTAAATTTTTTTTTTTAATAGTAGAGTAGTTCCTTTGGGTATCATTCCAACGCGAAGACGTAAATTGGACTATACTCTATCGACCATCTATATTCTTTTGCTTAAAAATAACGCCATATCCTACATCTGACGCATGTGTTTCTACGACCTTTTTAAAATTTGGATCCGCTATATGAAGACAACGGATTTCAAGGACTTATTTTTTAATTTGTGTACTAATGCAGTATGCTCTTTTGTCCAAGGACCCGTGTTTTTCTTTTGACGGCTATGCAATGGTTTTGCTATCCTATTTATGTTAGGACATAAATCTAATACATAATTAAGACTTACAAGGAACCTTTGTAATTGGGTTTTATCTAAAATTTTATCGGGAATTTATTTGCAAATTCCAAAGATATTTCTGTTGGTATTATCATACCTTGCGATATGTAATGGCCTAGAAATCTGATCTTAGTTTGAAATAAAGACATATTTTTGTTCGAAACGACAAGACCAATTTTTTTTGCAACCTAATAAAATGTCTTAAGATGTTTGAAATGTTCACCAAGAGAATTTGAAAATATTAAAATATCATCAATATAGACAATGCAAAATTTTGAATATTCAGAAAATATGTCATTCATGATTCTTTGAAATTCCGAAAATGCATTTTTTTTAAGCCAAACGGCATTACATTCCATTGGTATTGACCAAAATGGACTGTAAATGATGTTTTATAACGATCGGTCTCAGAGATGTGAATTTGCCAAAATTCTGATTTAAGATCAAATTTTGAAAATATGTGGGCAAAATAAAGCCTCTAAAGTAAATATTTTTTATTTTGTATTGGATATCTAATCTATTTTAATGTAGAGTGTTTAAGGGTTTACAATTAATTACTAACCTAGAAGTGCCTCTTTCTATTTCGAAATTTTTATTTACATAAAAAGCAGCACATGACCAATGTGATCTTGATTTTGAAATTAGACATTTGTTTAGAAGATCTGAAATATATTTTTACACTGTTTTTCTAATTCAGAGTTCATTTATATAGGACGAGCCTTAGTGAGAATTTCTCTTTCATTAAAATTTCCCTCGTATGGCAAATCAACAATATGTTGTTTAAGATTCCAAAAGGCTGTCGATAAATCTGAACATATTTCTATTTCAAATAGTTTATCTAGATTTGAATTTTTTTTCTTTTATCTCTTTAGTATCCAAAGCCTCTTTTGTTTTTTTGTAGTCAAAACTCTGATTTTAAATTTTCCAAGTAGACTGTTTTACTAAGTATTAAAGAATTTAAGAAATGTTCTTGTATTGAACAAGTTTTTATTAAATTTAGGCTTCGCTTTTTTGGTGTTTCAAGAAATTGGAAAGATAATTTTTTATTTTGGGTTTTGAAAGAAATTGAATCATCCATGACTTTGTATGGTGGGAGTTCCTAAAATAACATTTTGGTATATGTCATCTGTGAGGACAAATGCAGTTTTGATGAAAATATTATCTTTTAAAACTAAAGCTTCTACTTTAGTTTTTATGCGAAGTTTAGAATTATTAGCATCATATAACTTTTCTCGTGTTTCTAGATGAAAACATTTTGGGACAAGCCCAGACTTGATACAATTAAGATCGGCGCCTGTATCAAATAGAGCGATCGTATCAATTTTGTAATTTTCAGAGAAAACAAGTATGATATTCTTATTTTATATTTTCGGGAAGTCATTGCTCTTAGGACACATAAAAAATCATTAGGGGCGAGAGTCTAGCGATTGTATTTGTTCATTTAGATCGAGATCATCTTCTATGTTATTTAGGTCATCATTGTCTTGTTCCTTAGAACTAAAATCATTATTCTCTTTGATAGAAGATATATAGAATTGAGTGAAAATACTCCGAATCTATTTTTTGTTTTTTTTAAGGGGCTTGAGATCGTTTTTTACTTCTTTGATTTCTATCCTAAGATCTTGTATCGTTGTTTTAGAACTATCTTTCTTTCTTTTGTTAAGAATGGTGGTTAGGTCATAATATGATTTGGAAGATGTTGGACCATGAGACTTTCACGGGTTTTTAGAGGGTCTTACCTCTTTTTCGTTTAAGAAAGAAATGATTGTTTCTAGGAATCTTTGTTTTATTTGAGGATTTGGTACTGAGTGGTGATTTAAGGGTAATTAAAAGGTGGATTAGTGGAAGGAAAGAGAAAGGATTGACGGTAAATGCTTAATGTTAATTATGGAAGTTTAAAGAATAGTTAGTGAAAACGTACCTTGACATTGGCGTGGTGACTATGAGTAACGGTTCTAATGGAGATTGAAGACGAAGGCTTAACGTCATGTAAACAGCAGTTAATAAAGAGAAGTATTTTCAAACTTAGGTTCTGATTGTTCATTTTTAGCCGTATTGGTCAAGGTAACATAATTTTAGCCATATTTTTAGTCAAATTCCACCGTTGCCATTTAACCATATAGTCATCTGAATAGAGACGACAGTCTAAATCCATATAGCAGTGCATGTTCTCTGAGAGAATAGCGGATGAGAATACTATTAACAAAAAATGTTGCTCTTATTTGTATTTGCCATCCGAAGAAGGAGCATCCACATGCTTAACATCTTATGTGTTGGGTCGATATGCATGGCCCTATCCATGTGCCAAAAATGCTTGAACTGCGGATGCTTTGTAAACCACATCAGTTTAGCGGGTTTAAATCCTATAGACTCCATTTTCTCCATTGCTTTGTGGATATAGCACTTTGTTCTCAACTTGATTGCCTTGTTATACTCAGTGGAACCAAATAACATCCTCTCAGGTTGCAATGGCTGGTCTTCCTCCTCAGTATCCGTTGGCTGCCACAACATTAACTGATTGGCCACAGAATCGACTACTCCTTCAATGATGTTCTCTCGCGGCGAGTTTTCATTAATTTTTGGTAGCGGATGCGTCTCAATTTATTCGAGAATAGCCATAACACAAGTTCTACCAAGTTATAACACAATCCAATAGCATCCGAAGTTCAACTCAAGACAAAAATCGAATTCCATTCTACACAAAATCGAAATCCAACTATAGGCAAAAATCAAATTCCATTCTACACAAAATCGAATTCAATTCTTCACAAATAGTTGTGCAACCCAGAAAAGTAGAAATCAAAGATACGAAACTTTTCTTGGAAATCAGAAGAATAAAAAGAACGAACCTGATTTAGAGTTGATTCGAATCCTCAGAAAATCACTCCCACTTTGTCTTAGTTGTACCTTTTTGTACCAAATATGAGGGAATAACTTTTTTGAAAACTTGATGATTTTTTTTTTTACTCAAGTAGATGGAAGTAGATCAAAAAAATTAGGTTTTTATTTGGGTTTTGACCTGATTTTATTGAATTTGACCCGATATCACGAGTCCGGTGTAGTGTCGCAGGTGGGATGTGGATATCGCAGATTTTGTGTGGATATGATTGATTGAGTTTGTAAATAACAAAGTTTTTTTTAAGGATGAACGGTCTTGATTTTATCGATTTAAAGAAATTCAATAACAAATTAATTTTTGTAAGAGGGGAACATTTGAGAATATTGGTAAGCCAAAAGGGGATCAATCACTAGAATGACCTTAATGGTCTAAACCAAATTCACCTCTAACCTTTTTTTTTCTCCATAACCTTATAACCTTACTAACATGTGTTAATCCCATTTTACCCTTACAATAAAACATTAAACAAATTAAATAAAACAAAAAAAAGAAATCCAGAAAAACAAAAAAAATTCAACCAATCAGCTCTCTTCTTCCATTCTTCTTCGCGTTCTTCTGCTCTTGTCCGACGTCCAGCTCCGTCGTCTTCATCAGCAAACCGGCTCTGACTTGGTATTCAGGTGAGTTTTTGCTCTTTTTTCTCTCTTTTTTGTGTCTTCTTCCATGCTACATTGATCTGAAATTGATAATCAATTTAAAACACTAGATTGAAATTGAAATTGGGTATTCAATCAAATTCAAATTGGGTATTCAATTAGGGGATTTTCAAGTAATATTGAATAACCCAAGAGTATATATACGAGTAAACTTGTTTTCGTAGTCTAAGAGAAGCTTATGTTGATAATGTATGAATTTGTAGAGATTTAGAAGCTCTGAATCTGAATCGGAGCTGGTAATGTGTCTGGTATTACTAGTTTACTGGTATTACTAGTTTACTGGTATTACTAGCTAATTCTTTTAATTTCGTACATCTGGTATGACTAGTCACTGGTATTACTAGCTAATATTTTGAATTTCGTACAACTGGTATTACTAGTCACTGGTATGACTAGTTCATTTGGTACATCTGGTAAGACTAGTCACTAGTATGACTATTTAATTTGGTACATCTGGTAAGACTAGTCACTAGTATTACTATTTAATTTGGTATTACTGGTAAGACTAGTCACTAGTATTACTATTTAATATGGTATTACTGGTATATCTGGGATTACTGAGTTGTAATAAATACTAATGTTGTTTAATTTTTCTTTTTTCAGTGCACAATGAATAGGAGTAAGTTCACAGTCATAGATTTTGATTATGGGGGATATTATTCAGGCGGACAATGGATTGTAGGAGAAGATCCCAACCATACTTTATTGATGAAAGAATCGTTGGAGGAGTTAACTTTTTGTGGGTTGGTTAGTAGAATATGCAGGAAGATTAATGTTGATGAATAAGGCTAGTATAATCTTGGATGACGAAGATGTTATAGCATATGTAATGAGATACAAAGATGATTGTGCTAGTGTTTTGCATGTGGAACTCTTGGAGGGAGTCTCGCAAAACAAGAATTTTTAGAAACGTTCAAGAGAGGATCGAGGAAGTGGAGTTGATGTATGGAATGAGGAGATTATGAGTGATGGTAGAGCTAATGATTGTATGATGATTTCTCGTAACACAGAATCTGAACCAACATAACAGTTGCTATTGGACAATGCTCCTCATGATGCAGATTGTGAAAATGATCAACATGAAGAAGTTGCTTACGATGTTGAAGTTACACCTAATGCACAAGAAAATGAGGTTGTCCATCATGAATGGGATGATGGTATTGACATGACTTTAGGTCAGGAGTTTGAGAGTAAACGAGTAGTGCAAGATTTAGTTGAGAGAGCTGTACATCTGAATTGTTTTGAGGTTGCTACAGTGAAGTCGACAACCGTATTATACGTGTTAAAATGTCGTGATGGTGCTTGTAAATGGTCTCTACGAGTTGCTAAGTATAAGAATTCAGATCGTTGGTCGGTTAGAACTTACAAGAAGAAGCATACATGTTCTCGGATAACTACAAGTACAAGCACCCAGTTTTCAAGAAAAGGCACACCGGGGTTGGTTGCATCTGTTGTGCATCAGTTCTATCCAGGCCAATTCAACACTCCGAAACCTAAAAGTCTTGTAGGTTTGGGTCAAAGAGAACTTGGTGTTAATGTTTCTGTAACTACTGCTCGGAGAGGGAGACACAAAGCTATTAATGATTTGCGCGGAAGTCCGGATGAAAGTTTTACGAGGTTGCCTTCTTATTTACACATGTTGGAGGAGAAAAATCATGGTACTGTAACATATGTAGAATGTGATGAGGAACAAAGGTTTAAGTACCTATTTATCGCGTTGGGGGCGTGCATAGAAGGGTTTAGAGCTATGAGGAAAGTTATCATTCTGGATGGAACGCATCTTAGTTCAAAGCATCGTGGAGTGCTTATTGTTGTAATGGCTCAGGATCCAGACCGTCATCATTATCCCCTTGCTTTTGGGGTAGTTGATAGTGAGAATAATGCAAGTTGGAGTTGGTTTCTGAATAAGTTGAAAACAGTGGTGCCTGAGGATCCTGAAATTGTGTTTGTTTCTGATAGAAATCAGAGCATCATTCGGATGATAGGCGAAGTTTACCGCAGTGTAAGCACGGGTATTGCATACAACATTTGTCCCAGAATGTCCAATCACACGTTTACGGTGTTAACAAAGAAAAAGTTACAGCGAAGTTCAGAGAGATGGCTCAGGTTTATACAGTTGGTGAGTTCACACCGCTCTATGATTCTTTTAGGAAGAGGTACCCTAAAGCAGTCGAGTATCTAGAGGAAAGTACAAGTGAGAACAAATGGGCAAGGTGTTATTTCCCAGGAGAAAGGTACAACATAGATTCCACGAATTGTGTTGAATCTATGAATAATGTTTTAAGAGAAGCAAGACAATACGCGTTATTACCGATGCTTGATGCTATTGTTGGGAAAATTGCGAAATGGTTTAATAAATATAGAAAACTTTCATCTGAAGTTCCGGTGACAGAGATGCTGGTGCCTCGTGTTGCCAAGGAACTGCACCAAAGATGTCAGGATGCAAAGTTGTTACCGGTGAACGAGCTGAACTCGTTTACTCTTGTTTACACTGTGCTTGGACGTGATGGCAGAAATTATTTGGTGGATTTGACAAATAAAACATGCAGCTGCAAGCATTTTGATATTGACAGGTACCCGTGTGTACATGCTATAGCGGCTGACACCACGTACGCGAAGTCAGGGAAGCCACTCGAGTTGCATGAGTTATGCTCCGTCTATTATTTGATGGAGCAGTGGTCATTGGCCTATCATAGGATAATTTATCCCGTGCCTCATATGTCTGAATGGAATGTTCCCGAGGAAGTTAAAGCATCTTGCGTCATACCTCCTCCTTATACCAAAACAAAAGGAAGAAATAGAGTAAATCGGTACCCATCAGTTGGAGAACCTCGAAGAAGAAGAAAGCGTGGTGGGGTAATTCATGGCTTATTTGGTGATAATCCTGGAACCAGTACCTAACTCGTTTGTGTAATTCCTTTGTGTAACTTGTTTGAGTTGTTGGATGTTAATTTCTGTCTCGGTAACACTGGGTAACACTGGTATTTAACACTGGTATTTCTGGTATTTCTGGTTTAATGTTAATTTCGTTCTCGGTAACACTGGTAACACTGGGTAACACTGGTATTTCTGGTTTAATGTTAATTTCTGTCTCGGTAACACTGGGTAACACTGGTATTTCTGGTTTAGTGTTATTTTAGAATTTTAATTTGAATTTAAAAATTCACAAAAAAAAAAGAACAACAAATACAAAATAGTAAAATTTACGATACAGAAGTAACTATTAAATGTTAAAAAAATGTGTATTAGGTTTATAAAATACATTTATACCATAATGATTTGTTATTAGAAAATTTACACAAGAACCACCTTATACTATTAGGATCACTTTGTTAATATGAACCACCTTATGATGTGAAATAAAATTAAAAAGAGTTTTATGTAATATTAATGCACAAAGTCATTGGAAACATACTTTAATTGACTAAAATCAACTGTAAAACTAGAAAACACATTTTTAGGGGTATGTAATACTAAATTAATTTGAAAACACCCAAAAGTACAACTATTTACAAATTAGTAATACTAGATTACTAGGGGATATCTATGTGTTAATTTTCGCAGGCCTGATTTTTTTTTTCCGGGCCCAATATTTCGTTTTCGCTGGATTTAGAATTTTTTGGTTTTTCCCGGGCCCAATTAGTAATACTAGATTATTAAAATACAAGAATTTTTTGGTTTTTCTCATTTTTTTTTTTCACTTTCTCTCTCTTCCCCATCCCCCTCTCGACGGCGACTCCATTCCCGAAGAGCTTTCTCCCCTTTCTCTGTTTAAGGTTTGTAGATTCTGGATTCAGGTAACATCTTGTTTAGGGTTTGTAGATTCTGGATTCATGTTAGATTTTCTTGGGTTTGTTTAGGGTTTGTAGATTCTGGGTTTGTTTAGGGTTTGTAGATTCTGGATTTATTTAGGGTTTATGTTTGGTTAAAAAAGAGATTTACTTCCTAGCCGACGCGGATTTGTTTAGAATTTGTTTAGGGTAGATTCTGGATTTGTTTATGATTTGTTTACTTTCTGAATTTCGATTTCCTGGGTAATACTGAACATAGTAATACTTAGTAATACTGAACCAAGTTTGTTTCCATGTTACAGATATGGACCCGAGTTATAGTGACGAGAAGCGGAGGAAGAAGGAAATCGACATGCTTTACTTCCTAGCCGACGCGGACATGGACATTCCGACGAGAGACATGGACATTCCGG
>PKML01037483.1:69294-82450 GCA_002933935.1 Eutrema yunnanense
AGGATTTGTTTACTTTCTGAATTTCGATTTCCTGGGTAATACTGAACATAGTAATACTTAGTAATACTGAACCAAGTTTGTTTCCATGTTACAGATATGGACCCGAGTTATAGTGACGAGAAGCGGAGGAAGAAGGAAATCGACATGCTTTACTTCCTAGCCGACGCGGACATGGACATTCCGACGAGAGACATGGACATTCCGGCAAGAGACATGGACATTCCGGCAAGAGACATGGAAATTCCGGCAAGATGTCGATGTGGTGCACTACTAATCATTGAGGTGACCCTTGAAGAAGAGGTTGCTATGTTAAGGAGGGAGGTTGATGAACATCGCAAGAAGATCCGAAGCATGCGTATGGAGCTGAACAACAATGCTGAAGAGATTGCAAGGCTGAAGGCATTAAGCAAATGTTAAACTTTTGTGCATTAAGCAAATGTTAAAAATCTCTCCGCGCTTGTTGTGGATTAAGCATATGTTAAACTTTTGTTTTGTAAGACTTATTTGTTTAACTTATCTATATCTTTGACTTTCAAACCTTGCATTCCAAAACCGAAATACTAAGTATTACTAAGAATCGAACATAGTAATATATTGAATATTGAATATTGAACATTAAACATAGTAATACCAAGTTTGTTTCCATATTACCGAAATACTAAGTATTACTAAAAATCCAACATAGTAATATATTGAATATTGAACATTAAACATAGTAATACCAAGTTTGTTTCCATATTACAGATATGGACCCGAGTTATAGTGACGATAAACGGAACCCTAAGATGCTAATTCATTGGCTTTTTGTCTGGCCACCTTCTGAAAGGAGTCGAGACATAAGAGGAAGGTTTTCTTATTCTTTTCCTCACATAGAGCTTGAGGAGGGAAGGCGTCTGCTGAGGTTGTTCAGTAGCGGCGGCTTCTTCTAGGGAACTCACAATAGGCTCTTCACGTGGGCTCTGGTTGCTGATCTCCATGGGCTCTGGTTGCTGATCTCCTTCGATAGCCTCTGATTCTTTCTCCATGGGCTGAGGTTGTTGGTCTTCACGCTCCTCATTTTCATCAGCCTCCTTCATAGTCTCCATTCCAAAATAGAAATACAAAGTATTACTAAGAAATACTAAGTATTACTAAGAATATGTGACTTTCTTGTTTTTCAAAGAAAAAGTGTTTTTACCTCATCATGGTCCTCTGGTACCTTCTCCATGGGCTCTGGTTGCTGAGGTTGTTGGTCTTCACGCTCCTCATTTTCATTAGCCTCCTTCGTAGTCTGCATTCCAAAATAGAAATGCTAAGTATTACTAAGAAATACTATGCATTTGATTCAACAGAAATACTAAGTATTACTAAGAAATACTAAGCATTTGATTCAACAGAAATACTAAGTATTACCAATACGGTCTCCATGGGCTGAGGTTGTTGGTCTTCACGCTCCTCATCGTCTCGAGCCTCAGTTGGTTGGTCTCTTTCGTTAGTCGCATCTTGTTCATCGGCATGAGCCTCTTTCGAACCCTGCATTCCAAAACCAAAATACTAAGTATTACTAAGAAACACTAAGTATTACCGAAACAGAAATACTAAGTATTACCAAAATGTGACTTTCTTGTTTTTCAAAGAAAAAGTGTTTTTTACCTCCTCATCTGATACCTTCTCAGGTTGTTGGTCTCCTCCGGCAGCCGCAGCTTCTTCTCTTGAATCCACAACGGGCTCCGTTGTTTGGTCTTTCGAACCCTGCATTCCAAAACAGAAATACTAAGTATTATTACGAATTACTAAGCATTCCAAAACAGAAATACTTAGTATTACCGAAACATAAATACTAAGTATTACCTTATCTATTATGACACCATCATTATCACCACCTCTAACGTCTTGAGCCTCATAAGCATGATTGTCATTCAAATTATATTCCGGATCCTCATACATCCTCCTAGCATCCAGTTGCTCCTTAACATAAGATTCAACCTCTACGAGTCTTGATTCTAACCCATCAAACTTGTCATTCATCTTCTTCAAACCTTCTTCCACATCCTTCTTTATGCTCTGTACGAGCTCCATCAATCCAGTTACAGGCGCATTCACCACCCCTTCAATGGCCAAAGTCTCCTGGTTTACCTCATTCTCGGCTTCCTCTCCTAGACGAATAGCCATATCCTGCTTGAACATCTCTTCAAAACATATAGGCTTCTCTTTATTGACACACTTCGTCCAACTATTCACAACGACATCATCGACATCATCGACATCTTCTTCCTCGATGATTCGCCGCAAAAGAGATTTTTCGGCAGAGGATGGGACCAAGATACTCTGAATGTCCTGTGAACATAAACAAGGAATGCAGTTTATAAACATTTCGGACTCCAAATAATTATTATGCAAAGGATTCCTAAGGATAACTAACCTTAGTGTTACCAAGGGTTTCATATATTTCGTCTAGAGTAAATCCTTTCATAGAACTTTTTTTAAACTTGGTTTTGCAAATCCTAGGACACCTCTGGTCTGCCTCTAGAATATCTTCTCGGAATTTCTTCTTCAACTCCGGAATTGCCTCAAACGGTAGAAGCTACACAAAACACATAGGGTTAGCTTCAATCATAAGAACTAGTAATACTCAGTAATACCTCATATCATATTTACCTCCAAAGGAATCACGAAACTTGGAATCGTCCATTGTGTACCCTGGACGACCCCTCCAAAGTGATGCAGAGTGTGCGAGATATCTTTCATGATGTAATCAAATGAAAGTCTTCCCCATGGAAATCTCTGACACAGCTGAAGATCCTGCACGGCTCTTACAAAGAAAGGCTCCACAGAAGGTGCTTCTACTCCTGTCTTGGTCTGCCCTCTAATTATGCTTGATAAAAAGTAGAGGACCGCCATCTTCAACCTATCTTCAGAAGCTCTCATTTTCAGAAGCTGTTCTTTCACATCTGAATATCTAACTCTAGCTCCCGCCCCAAAATACTTCTCCACGAAAGCCATACTACCCAGTTCAGAGTAGTTGAGTGGATAGTTCCGGCAGTTTAATCCGGAGATAAGGGCATGCTCCCTTAGACTGTAACGGATGGGCACGCCATTCACGACGAACCAAGCTTCCTTCTTTTTATCCGTGCGCGCCGTTCGCACAAGAAGCATCCACATGCCCTGAACCTTGTGGTGGGATTCCTGTTGAATGTGGAAGAAGTGTTTGAATTGAGGGTGATTCAAAAACCAACTTTTCTCATCTGCTTTAAGCGGATGCTTTAACCCGCTCATAAGTTTCTCCACCGCTTGGCTAACATAGCACCTCGTCCCGATCTTGATTTTTTTCATATACTCTGTCGGTTGGAACCACATATCCAAAGGTTGCAGTGGTTCGGTTTCATCATCGGAATCCTGCAAGACATATGTATAGAGTGTTACTTTTTATTTTAGAAATTTTGGTATTACTGGTCTAGTATTACTGGTCCAGTATTACTGGTCCAATATTACTAATCAAGTATTACTGGTCCAGTATTACTAATCAAGTATTACTAGTCCAGTATTACTAGAAATACAGAAACTTACAAGTGCCTAATCCCATCAATTTCAACTTCCGGTACTAACTAAAACGATTAAATTTACTTGTGTGCATCAACAGAGTCTGTTCCTAATCAATTTGAACCCAAATTCGATAAACAAAAGGATGAGTTACATACCGTTGCATGTTCTTCAATTGAAACTGTACGCTCGGATACCGTTTCTTCGTCACTGGAATCCGAGTTTTCATTCTCTGAAACCGTCGGGGTCTTGTCTTCATAAACGATCCTCCTAGATGGTCTCTTCTCCTTCTCTGGAACCGTATCTGGAACCTTTTCTCCTAAACCATAGTTTGCATTCTTTGTTCTTGCCATAGTGTTACCAAGTATTACAGAACTTAGTTGATTTGATCTGGGAAAGGAAGGATTTGATTTTGGTGGGAAATATGGCTGCAAATCGCGAAAAAGATGATCAAAAAGAAGAAGTAAATTTTCGGTAAATCGCGAAGAAAAATAAGAAGGTAAATCGGCTAGGTTTTTTTTGTTCTTGCTATAGTGTTACCAAGTAATACAGAACTTTGTCGATTTTATCTGGGAAAGGAAGGATTCCGATTTTGGTGGGAGAAGGAGCTGCAAATCGCGAAAAAAAGAAGAAGGTAAGTTACAGGGTACTGAATCGTCGTTTTAAGACTTTTAGGTTTTTTTTTTTTTCCTGTTTTCGGGTCGGATTTAATTCGAATAGAGTGAATTTAGGTGGATCCAGATACTGGTTGGATCGTAAATATGTTATACTTTGAGGGACAAAATTGTTGTTCACCGTTTTTTCGTTTAAAAAAAATTGAATTACAAATTCAGTTTTATAACGAGGTTATTCTGTTATTGGCATTGTTTTGCAAGCCGAAGGTTATAGCAGTGATTGATCCGCCAAAAGGGCCATATAAGCACTTGTTCCTTTTTAAAACCACCGGAAACGAAAAAGAAGGCGACCACGATTCCGATTTATAAACAGCATATCACGTTTCCAAGTTAGAATCGTACGTTTCCACAACGCTTCGAATCTCCACTTTTTGGGAATCGAGCTTCCCTCGCGATTCCAAGCGTTTCCGGACGTTTCCGATTCCGGAGCGGCAATCGGAGCCTCACCGACACTTCCGTGCAACATAGGTTCTCACTGCTCCGACGAGCTCATGGACTTTGCATGCCGTCTTCTTCCTACTTTTCGCGTCTCGTAGACCGCTCTTTGCTCTCAAAGTGTCCGACTTTAGCCCGTATCGTCCATGCCCAGCTCGTCAAAGTTGGGTTAATACCCAATACCTTTTGGGGAAATCGCTGTCTTCAGCTCTACTTCAAATCTGGCGCCGTCATCGATGCTTTCCGATTGTTTGACGACATTTCCGATAAGAACACCATAACCGGGAACATATGCTTAAGAGGCATGCTCAAAAATGGTTATCTCGTTCACGCCCTTGACCTGTTCGACGAAATGCCTGAACGAGATGTTGTAAGCTGGAATACAATGATTTCAGGGTTTGCTTATTGTGGGTATCCGGAAAATGCGATCAGGATTTTCGTAGATATGCAGAGCTTGGTTATTCGGCCAACGGAGTTCACGTTTTCGATACTAGCTTCTCTTGTTTCTTGTGTTCGCCATGGTGAACAGATTCATGGTAATGTTATTTGCAGCGGGGTAAGTTTGTCGAATTTGGTGGTATGGAATTCACTGATGGATATGTATAGAAGGCTAGGAGTTTTCGATTATGCTTTATCGGTGTTTTTAAGCATGGAGGATAGAGATGTTATCTCATGGAACTCTTTGATCTCGTGCTGTTCGGATTATGGCAACAAAGAAGTGGCTTTGGATCAGTTTTGTCTAATGAGGGAAACTGGGAATCAACCGGACGAATACACGGTCTCGACGGTTTTATCTATTTGCTCCGGTTTACGAGACCTGTGCAAGGGTAAGCAGGCTATTGCTCTTTGCATCAAGATGGGATTTCTTTCTAACACCATTGTTTCAGGAGCCGCGATTGACATGTTTTCAAAATGCAACAGATTGGAGGATTCGGTTAAGCTTTTTCGAGAGTTGGAGAAATGGGATTCAGTCTTGTGCAATTCCTTGGTTGGTAGCTATTCGTGGCATGGTTTTGGAGAAGATGCTCTCAGGCTCTTTATCCTCGCTATGAGGCAGAGCGTTAGGCCTGATAAGTTCACCTTCAGTAGCGTTCTGAGCTCGATGAATGTCGTGATGCTAGATCAAGGAGCTCAGGTTCATTCTTTGGCTATCAAGTTATGGTTTCATCGGGACACGGCAGTAGCCACCTCACTCATGGAGATGTACTTCAAAACCGGATTAGTTGATTCAGCAATGGGAATGTTTGCCACAACATATGAAAAGGATTTGTTCTTTTGGAACACCGTGATAATGGGCTTGGCAAGAAACAGCAGAGCAGCTGAGTCCCTTGCCATTTTCCATCAATTGTTGATGGACCAAGTTCTGAAACCGGATAGAGTGACTTTAATGGGTGTCTTGGTAGCTTGTTGTTACGCTGGCTTTGTTAACGAAGGAATTCAGATATTCTCTTCAGTAGAAAAAACTCATGGAGTTAATCCTGGTAATGAGCATTACGCCTGTATAATCGAATTGCTTTGCAGAGCCGGTATGATCAATGAAGCAAAAGACATTGCCGAGAAGATGCCTTTTGAACCAAGCTCTCATATCTGGGAGCCCATTCTCTGTGCATCTCTGGATATCGGAGACACGAGGCTCGCTGAGACAGTAGCAGAAAGAATGTTAGGATCTGAACCAAAGTCGTCGTTTCCTTATCTGGTTCTGATTAAGTTATACGAGATGACTTGGCGATGGGAGAACTCAGTGAGGATAAGATACGACATGAATAAACATAAGTTGAAATGCGCTCAGGGATCGAGCAAGATCGGTATAAAGAGCAGTGTGTACATCTTCGAGGCTGACCAGTTGCAGATTCATGGAGGTCATTATACTTGCGCAACCTTGGAGTTACTGTCTTGGGATTCTGATGATCAGAAAATACATTGGTCTGAAAAACATTTTTACTAACAAGATTCCTTTTTTTTATCAAGAACTCCCAAGTTGCAATTAGTAAGTGATTTTTTAATCTAGTTTAACCTCAGGCTGTATCGTGGAGCTCGAACTAAATTGTGAGGATATGGGCTTTGGCTTATCATTATATTCTTGGGCCATAAGTTTTGAGATAAAACCCAATAGGGTTCACAATTTAGAATCCGACATCATCTGTTTGTTATTTAAGGTAGGAGTCGACATCGAAGAAAAACCTAAGAGCATCATTAACGGTGACACCCTTAAGGTGTCTAAACTTATATTTTAAAAATAAATTTAATATTAAAAAATTGATTAACTTTCACTTATTTTATGTGGTTAATATATGTGTGCAATGGTGACACCATTAGTGGGGTTCTACAGAATAAAAAAATAATAAAATTTTGTGTTTTATAAATGTTTGAAAAATAAACAAAAAATTAAACTATTATATATAAACAAATTTTTAACAACCTAAATCATCATCTGAAAGAAGTCTGTATCAAATTTTTAACAAATTTTTTTTATTAATTTTTAAATTTAAATTTACTATTTTAATCTGTATCAGACTTCTCGAAAACGTCTGAAAGAAGTCTGGTAAGAGAAATCAATCAGACTTCTATTAGAGTCTAATTGTCAGACTTCTATTAGTGTCTAATTGTCAGACCTCTATAGATTCTATTCTATAGTAGCATAATCAAAGGGATTCTATTCTATAGTCGCATAATCAAAGGGATTCTATTCTATAGTAGCATAATCAAAGGGATTCTATTCTATAGTTACAATTTTTCTTACAATCACAATCACCGACTTCTCGTCTGAAAGATCCGACGACAACGGCGACATCGAAAACCCGATCGCCATCGCCGTCTCCTTCGGAGAAGAGAGAGAGAGAGAGAGAGAGAGAGAGAGAGAGAGAGAGAGAGACGAAGAGAGAGACGAAGAGATCGATCAACCATTTTTTTCTTTTTTTTTTTGTTTTCCTTCGGTCCANTTTCAACAGGTTCAGTCCACAGACCCGTTTCATCCATTTTTCACCAGATTAAATCATTTTTTAATCAAAAAATGTCAAAGACACCCTTCTTAGTTCACCGTTAATCATGCTCTAAGAGATATGCATTGGGGACACCCTCCATTAAACAAATTACAAAAAAAAAAAAAAAAAAAAAAATAAGAGAGAGGATTGAAGGTGTCTCATTTGAGACATCCACATTCATACATGGCACTTTATTATTGGTCCAACTTTTTTTTTTTTAAATTTAACTATTTAATTAAATAAATTTTTGTTTTTAAGGTGAAGGATGTCTCACCAATGCAGATGCCCTAACATATAATACAAAAAAAAAGGCAAGAGAGTTTAAAGAGATCGGAAGAGAAGAAACTAAAGCAAGGCGTTGTTTGAGTCATGACTTTGCGAGAGAGAGTTTCTTTGATCTTTCTTCTTCTTTGTTGTGTCTTCTTTTTGATGTCACCTATTACACATAAAAAGTGCTTAGAACGTTTGTGTAAACCCCTTTGATTGATAGTGGAAGTTTGTGGGAGAAGGTTCTCACCCGAGACGTAACGGTTAGAGGTCGGAAACTCAGTGATCAAATTTATGTGTCAAATTCAAAGAATTAGACAATCAATCGATTAAATAATTCATAACAAATGGCCAGATAATGTCAGATTCTAAATTGTGAACCCTATTGGATTTTATCTCAAAACTTCTGGCCCAAGAATAATAACCCAAAGCCCATATCCTCACATAAATTTTAATATTTCATTCCACTAAACATGAGTTAATTAATAGTAATACTCGTTCCACTAAATCTAGTTTAACCTCAGGATGTATCGAATTTGATTTATAAGAAATATTTATGGTTGTTAAGTAAATGGATAATGATTATCCATATTTTTAACCGACTTACTTTCCTCTATAAATAGAGGTTCTTACCCTTTGTAAGATAAGACATACGAAGCAATACGAAAAAAGAAAGCTTTTACTCTCTTTCTTATCTCACGTCTCTTTCTCTCACATCAATAAAACCCTCACCTATATACACCTAAATATATATTATTGTAACATAGTTTATAACACGTTATCAGCACGATCCGTTCATATACCGAAAATGTGAGGGTTAATTTATTTTTGATCTGTTTATATTTATTTTCGGGATGATAGACACTGTCTTCCCGTTTATATTTATTTTCGGGATGATAGGCGCTGCCTTCCCCGAACCGATCGTTATGATAGGCTCTGCCTTCACGATAATGATCATATGGCAGACTATGTCTCCTCAGATCATATGGCAGGTTCTGCCTCTTTAAATATATGGTTGGCTTATGATCATATGGCAGACTATGTCTCCTCAGATCACTGCCTCCATAAAATAAATCTCCCGAAGACATTTATGAAAGGTTCCAGAAGAACCATATAACAAAAATAATGTCCAGAAGACATATTTAAAACAAAAATGTCTAGAAGACATAGTTAAACTAAAAATGTCCAGATGACATATATAAAAGCGTTCCTGAAGAACTGCTTCGTCCAGAAGACGTTTTAAATTATTGTTCTAATTTCTGTTTATTATCGTAAATTATATGGAAGGCTTGCCTCCTATATTGTTTTAAATTCGGTCTTTATTATGTTTACGAATTTTATTGCTTTACTTTAAAATTGGAAATTTAAACTGAATTAATGAATTATTATATTATGTATTCAGTTATCATGTCAAATTTGGTGAAACTTGAAATCGCTGCCCTTGATATCTCTGGTAATAATTACATGAGATGGGCAGTAGCTGCAAGGATGCATTTAAAAGGAAAAGAGCTCCTTGATACCATCGATAAATCAAAAACAACTCCTGAAGAGAAAAAGGCAAACGCCATGATATTTTTATTCCAACATATCCATGATGGTTTAAAAGATGAATATATCACGAAAGAAGATCCTGCAGATCTTTGGCAATCACTCAAAGATATGTTTGATCACCAGAAATATGTGATCTTACCAAAAGCTAAACATGAGTGGTTAAACCTCCGGTTTCAGGATTATAAGAGCGTTACTGAATATAATTCCGCTCTGTTTGGAATTACTTCCAGGATAATGTTATGTGGAGAAAAGATAAGCGATTTTGATATGATCGAAAAAACTCTCCAAACATTTCATCCTGGAAACATAATCCTGCAGCAACAATACCGGGCAAATGGATACACAAAGTATTCAGAGTTGATGCAAGTTCTCTTGGTGGCAGAACAAAATAACGAACTCGTGACGTTAAACCATCAGTCCCGTCCAACTGGATCAGCTCCATTCCCAGAAGTGAATGTTGCATCATCCAACTATAATAATTGGCAAAATGGACGTGGACGCGGTCGAGGTAATGATCGTGGTCGTGGACGAGGATATGGACGTGGATATGGACGTGGACAAAAAAGAAAGTTCCGTCCTAATGGTGCCAATACTGGAAGAAATAATAAAAAGTTCAAAGGATATGAAGTTGGTCGCGTGAATAATAAGCAACATGAGAATGCTTGCTACATATGCGGCATGAAAGGACATTGGTCCCATACCTGTCGTACGCCAAAATATTTAGCCGATCTGTATCAAGAATCACAAAAAGTGAAAGGAAAAGAAGGTGAAACCAACTTCATCTATGGTGAATCTGGACCTTTTTTTGATGATATAAATGATGATATACATCTCGATATTACTGATTTTGTGGTTGATCCCGAAGATATCAATGAAAGACAAAACGACTGAAAACTTCTTGAAGAAGAAAATATGACATGATGTATATAGTTGTGTTTGTTAATCTTCCTGAAAAAGAAAATAATGTTTATAAATGTGATTTTTGTTGTAAAATAGTTTTTATTGTAAGATAAAGCTTTGGTCTTGTTTATTAATGTTTCTTTTATGAATATTTTAAATTCAGAAAATGTCGAAATCTAAGATTGAGGATGGAGATATATGTCTGGCAGACAGTGCTACAACGCACACAATACTGAAGGATAATAAGTGTTTTTCCTCTCTTAAAATGAAAGATTCTGCCGGAAGCGTGAATACTATATGTGGTAATTCAAATATTATTATGGGCTCCGGAAGAGTCAGTTTTTCGATGCCAAGGGGAACGAAATTTGAGATAAATGATGCATTATATTCCCCTAAATATTCTAGAAACTTGTTAAGTTTCAGAGATATCCGCAGAAATGGATATCACATAGAAACTATGGATGAAAATGACATTGAATATCTTTGCATCACATCAGTTTATATTGGAAAAATTACCAGTATTATCCTCCGGATTATATTCCACAAAAATAAATATGACTGAATCATATATTACGGTAAACCCGAAGTTTACAGATTCGTTCAAAGTCTGGCATGAAAGACTAGGGCATCCTGGTTCAGTCATGATGCGAAAAATTGTGGAAAATTCTAATGGCCATCCTTTGAAAAACCAGAAGATTTTTCAATCGAGCGAATTTTCATGTAATGCTTGTTCTCAAGGAAAAATTATAACTCGGCCATCACCAGCCAAAATTGGGAATGAATCTCTAGTATTCTTAGAGAGAATACATGGTGATATATGTGGGCTCATTCACCCACCATGCGGGACATTTCGATATTTCATGGTATTAATTGACGCATCCAGTAGATGGTCACATGTGTGTCTATTGACTACACGAAATACGGCTTTCGCAAGATTCATTGCCCAAATAATTAGGCTAAAGGCATAATTTCCTGATTATACTATAAAGAAAGTAAGGCTTGATAACGCTGGTGAATTCACTTCACAAGCCTTCAATGACTATTGTATGTCATTGGAAATCGATGTTGAACATCCGGTTCTGCATGTTCATACACAAAATGGCATGGCTGAGTCTTTGATTAAACGGCTGCAACTCATTGCTAGACCGTTAATATTGAGAACAAAACTCCCAATTTCAGTATGGGGTCATGCTATCTTGCATGCAGCGGCATTGATTCAGATATGACCGAGTTCATATCATAAATATTCCCCATTACAGTTAGCGTCTGGCCAGGAGCCAAATGTATCTCATCTTCGTGTTTTTGTGTGTGGGGTTTATCTTCCTATAGCGCCACCGCAAAGAACAAAAATGGGGGCACAGAGAAGATTAGGAATATATATCGGTTATACATCACCAAATATAATTCGGTATCTTGAACCGCAAACTGGTGATATGTTTACGGCACGTTTTGCCGATTGCCATTTTAATGAAAGTGAATTTTCAGCGTTAGGGGGAGGAATTAAAGAAATTCCGAAAGATGTTACATGGTGCACACCATCTCTGTTGTACCTTGATCCCCCTACAAAACAACGTGAACTTGAAGTTCAGAAAATAGTACATTTACAAAATATGGCAAATCAATTACCAGATGCGTTCACAGATACAAAAAGGGTGACAAAGTCATATATACCCGCTGTGAATGCTCCGTCAAGAATTATTGTTCCAGAAGAACAAATTGATGGAAAAATAGCAAACGAACCCAAGGTTCAATTGAAAAGGGGGAGGCCGATAGGCTCAAAAGATAAAAATCCCTGGAAGAAAAAGAAACTGGGAGAACTAAATGAAAATGGTCCAGAAGAACCACATACAGAGAAAAGTCCTGAAGACGAATATGATAAAGAAAAATATGAGATTTCAATTAACTATGCCCAAGATGGAAAATTATGGGATATATATGAAATAGAAGAAAATGATGGAATTTTCTCATTCTCTGTATGCAAAGAAATTGATTATGAAAGTGACGATCCAGATCCAATGTCCATATCAGATTGCCAGAAAAGATCTGATTGGAAGAGATGGAAAATGGCCATAGAAACTGAATTGATCTCCCTCAATAAACGAAATATTTTGGACCTATTGTCACTACATCCAAAGATATAAAACCGGTTGGGTACAAATGGGTTTTTGTACGAAAAAGAAATGAGAAAAATGAGGTGACAAGATACAAAGCCCGTCTTGTTGATATATCATGGTTTTTACCCCTTTTAAGCCATGATATAAGTCCGCTTTATAGAGTCTTTCTAGTGTTTTGTAGTCTTTTAGAGTCTTTTACAGGTTATAGCACGTTGGGAGCATTATTGGAGATATTGGAGCTTTCTGGAGCATTTGGAGCAAAGCAGAAGTTCGTGTTTCTGAGAACCCGATATGAAGCCTTGGTATCGATCGATACTGGCTAGTATCGATCGATACCCATCGCAGCAAGACACGACCAGCGAGTTTTCCAAGACTTGAAGAATTGCAAAAGTGCCCAGAAGTCTTTGATATTTACAAGAAGACCCTAATTCGTGTTTTAGGTTATTTATAGGATTTTTACAGCCACTTTTATGGCTATACTTTATTTTGTAAGTTTTATTTTACTTTGGTTTTAGAGAGACAAGTCTGAATCTCCCTTCGTCCGAGGTCAGATCTCTAAACCTTTCTGATTATTCTATTGATGATTTATTCAGTTATGTTGATTGTTTCATTCTCCATGTCTGAGTAGATCCACTTTAGGTTTAGGGTTTTTTCATAAAGGATTTCTCTGAATGCTATGTTGATTAGTTTATAGGATTCACTATCTGAGTTAGTT